>PIJE02005060.1:0-17039 GCA_002895965.2 Coryphaenoides rupestris | reverse complement strand
CCTCAACTGGATTTCCATGAGGTGGGGTGTGAGTGTTTATTTTCCTGTTCTGGCAGTTTGGTTGTTCCATCTATAAGCACCATTAGTGGTTGCCGTTTGCAAGGTAAACCCATAACTTCCGAATGTCAATGGATCAGATTGTTTCCACATTAGATCCCTTCCCAATAGACCAGGAGAGCTATTCATAATCATGTAAATTTGTATTAGAATTTAATTCAGAGGTTAACAGTCACCAGGTGAAGAAGTGGCGTAAAGCATGTTTGTGGTTATCCTCTATGGTGATACAATACAGTGAGTATTGTTTTAGGTTTGTTGTTCATCTGCAAACACCTGAAAAGGTTCCTTTAACTGATCCAGTTCATGTTTAGCCTCCACTCTGTGGGCACCCCTACTGTTTATCTGATCTATGCTGTTTGGGATTCCACTGCATAGGAAATCTGGGCTGGCCCCCTGTTGGTGTGTGTGCATGTCTGTCTGGCTCTGCAGCAGGGGCTGAGGGGTGTGTCGCGTGGTGGGGGGCGTGTGGCGGGGGGTTTGTCCCTTGATGGGGGCCGTTGCAATAGTTGCCGTTTTGTCCCTCCTTACAATCTCTCGCCCAATGTCCAAATCTCCCACAACGAAAACACTGATCATTCTGTACGTCATAGCCTGGGTGGCCAGCATGTCCCCAACCCCATAGTATGCTTATCCATCCTTACTGTATGCTTTACCACTTCTCGATTAGATGAACACTACTTAATAGGATTGGCACTTTTTATTTATTTAATAAAAAAATAATAAATAAAAAATTCTTAATTAGGTGAACACAATATCAGGCAGCAAAGTTGTCTATATTATGAAAAAATTATATTGTGATAGCTTGCTGTGCTGCACCTCTGTACCGCCGTTCTATAAATAACCTGTTAGTGGACCTTGGAGGAGTACAGAGGGCGCCTTCACAGCATTTTCTCTACAATCCGTCCAATACACAGCAATCTCTATACCAATAGTTTTTTTTAACTTGTGTCAATGCCACACAAACTCTACAGACAACTGCAAAATACTCCAAATTGTCCAGCATAGAATCAGAGGGAACACTTGGGAACACATCAAACTATCTTGTAACTTAATTTTTGTTATGACAATGTACAGTATGTGTGTCGACAGTCAGCGCAGCGTGTCTGGACTTTCATAGAGAGGAGAACCAACCAATGGCCCTGTTCCTTTTCTCTCTACCACTCACACACACACACTGCCAACAACTCTCTTGAAATATATAAGTTAGGTTAGGTTTTTTTTCCTTTCCTCTTCCGTATCCTCACGGGTTTTAAAATAATGCCATGATTGCACTTTCATGGTCCTATGTACAGTAGTTCTGGGTTTTGCTTGCTTGGATCATGGACAGACTTGCTGTTGTCTATTTCAACCTTGAGCTCTATCTGAGGCACCTGCTATTGCCTTCTGTCTGTCCCATAACAGTTTACATGTCTCCCACTCAGCGAACGTCTCTCGTAGATATGGAAAACCCCAGTTTGGGTCTCCCACCCTCTCATGTATTCGGGCCAGTGGCTACTTTAGACGTGAGATTAGAGATGTTATTCGGGAGGATTTTAGCCATTTTATACAACTTTTGCTTTCTGATTTCCCCATTTCCAACCCCCGTCAGACAATCCTTCACCAGAACCAGGCCACCAAATACTACTATTCTGACGAGTATCCCCGTACCGAAACAGGTCCGTCGGGCAGTGAAAGAACTATCGCTCACACACAGGGTCTCTCCGGGCGGGTCCCTCTTCCTCAGTTTGGTGAGGGGGGAATTTCCCTGAACTCTTGATAAGAGTCCCCAGCGCTGGTTGACCCTGAATGCCTGTGGCTGAGCGGTAGAGATTCTTCCCTCCCTTTTTACTTTTTTTAATTTTATTGTATTTTGTCGTCTTACAGACGTTCGCCGCCTCTTTGAGAGGCTGAGACCGGGTTGTAGGAATTAAACCTCTACAACAATATTATGAAACATGTACATTGGTACATGTTTCATAATATTTTTCAACGTGGGCCAATCATGTATGGACAGTAAGTTCCAGACAGTAAACCATAGTGACAGATCACCAAACTGGCTTCCACCACAAACCTGGGAATGGATTATGAATGTTGTTGTTTCTTCTCGAGATCATGTGATCCGTTTTTTTTTTTGCCCGTACATGGCTAGGCCTATCGTATCCATGCAGGAGTTATGGACCTGCAAGACCTTTCAAAGGAACCCACTATTTGAAAACAGTGCTGAAACAATTAGCTTTGTCTAACTTCAAGAACTGCAATTTGGTTGCTTTTCTCACTTGCTCTTGCTTGATCGTGAAAAAAATTTAGTTGGAAGAAACCCAACATATTTTGGGCTTAAGGGCCGTCATTACAATCTTAATCACTAGATTAACCATTCCAAGAATTTGTCACAGCCCGATTTGAAACTTTTCAAATTAATGTTGTGTTCACCTGGCCACCCCGCCACCATGCTGAAATGTAATTATTGATTACCCTAGTGCTTATGTGGTCCTCCAGCACTAATCATTGACTCGTGAGTAGGTGATCCTGCTACTGTGTCTGAGCGGGTGGTTATCTTGACGGTGGAGGAGATGCCTCACTGAGCTTCCTTCCATAAGACTCTGGCCCCTCAGCAGGAAGAGGAATGTCCATGTGAGGATCATATGAGCTGGCTTAAGGGCCCTGAGTCCACCCTCCTCCTCCTCCTCTTGTGTTGGAGCCTACCGTACTGGCAGGGCTGGAGGGAGGCACAGGCATCCTTTTGATGAGAGAAGGTCTCGCTGCAGTCATGGGAGTGCAGATCATTGTGTAACTGGAGGACCTCTGTGGGACCTCCGGTGTCTCCGGTGATGTTTCCTCCCTCCCTACCCCATGACGCTGCTCCACGGCCCCGGTCTCTGTACCATTTCAGCCAAACGACTAAACTTGTGCCGTGCTTCACGCGTCGTGGGAACTGACTACCGTCCAAGTCTTCTAATTTGTGCACATCTAAAAAAGTTAAATACATTTTTTTTAATTGATGAGATAAAACTAAATATGTTGTTATTTTTTGTTTTAGTTCTCTTAATTATTTGGTCTGTCTGTGCTCTGGAGCGTTAGAGTGGCACTACAAGACTTTTCAGTTTTAGGCCTTCTAACAAGCACACTTGTATTGTTTATGTTCTATGTATTTATGTCTTCACTCTGAAACTGTAATGGGACCAAATTATCCCGTGGTACGCTGGCTGCCACGGTTGCATGCATTTATGTAGTGCCTCGATTTCTACATCTCAAGACTTGGGGAAAGACCACCGCTTGCACACACACAGACACACAGACACACCATACAGCACACCATTAATGGATCATGTGCATTGACACCCGCATGCGCCTCCTGTACAGACACATCCTCTACGATGTACAGTAAACCAAAGCAAATGAATGGTGGGTGGTTGAAAGAGGTCCCCTGTGTTTTCCCTGTTGCCAGCTGCAGTGCGGGTGTTGTGTTGGAAGACGTCGGGAGGACCGAGGGTCGGCCAGGAGATTACGGTAAGACAGGAAAGGCAGTCCTTCACCCCGCTGTGCGTTGCGCCCGTGTTATTTCCTGCTGAGCAGGAAACAGTTCAGGTGACGTGCTGTTGTGTATTCCTCACATGCGCCCCTGCACACGAACACACGCTACACATATGGCCTTCTGAAACCTAAGTGCCTGAATCACTGCACTGGACGAAAGGATTGAGACATTATATTCAATGATTTGGGCCTTGTATTACTTATTTACCTTTACACCAAATGGTAATTGATTAACTGATGTGGTCAAGAATACAAATCAAGAATACTGTGTGTGTGTGTGTGTGTGTGTGTGTGTGTGTGTGTACAGTTGTGGTCAAAAGTTTACGTACACTTGTAAAGAACATGTATGTCATGGCAGTCCAGAGTTTCCAATAATTTCTACAACTCTTATTTTTCTGTGATAGAGTGATTGGAGCACATACTTCTTTGTCATAAAAAACATTCATGAAGTTTGGTTCTTTTATAAATTTGTTGTGGGTCTACTGAAAATGTAACCAAATCTGCTGGGTCAAAAATATACATACAGCAACATGAATGATCAATTTATGTGATGTAGAAAGTTGTGTCAATCAAATTAGCTTTGTGGCCTCTTAACTTCTTGTGAGTGATTATGATTGACTACAGCTGGTGACTTCTGAGCCCATTTAAATATGACTCATTTAATACAATCATTAGACTCAGACACAAACACTACAATGGGAAAGTCAAAGGAGCTCAGCACGGATCTGAAAAAGCGGATCATTGACTTGAACAAGTCAGGAAAGTCACTTGGAGCAATTTCAAAGCAGCTACAGGTCCCGAGATCAACTGTGCAAACAATTGTTCTTAAGTATAAAGTGCATGGAACAGTTGTGTCACTGCCACGATCAGGAAGAAAACGCAAGCTATCACCTGCTGCTGAGAGAAAATTGGTCAGGATGGTCAAGAGTCAACCGAGAACCACCAAAAAGCAGGTCTGCAATGAATTAGAAGCTGCTGGAACACAGGTGTCAGTGTCCACAGTCAAGCGTGTTTTACATCGACATGGGCTGAGAAGCTGCCGTGCAAGAAGGAAGCCCTTGCTCCAGAAGCGGCACCTTAAGGCTCTACTGAAATTTGCTGCTGATCACATGGACAAAGAAAAGGCCTTAAGGGGGGCTTTTCCACCAAGGCGTTTTCAGGGCCGGTTCGGGAGCCAAGAGCCTAAAGAAACCAGTTCTTTCCTGTTTCCCACAGACCAAAGGAACTTGGCTTCCCCGGCCAAGAAAAACTGGTTCCGTTTTCTTGGCTCCCAACTTCTTTGGGGGCCAGAGTTGAACCAACTAAGAACCGACTACGTCAGAGGCTGGGGGCGGGCTGGGGGCGGGATTAGCAAGTCCGCCAAAAACTTTCTGAGCTCCATTTCACAACAAACCCCGACAATGGAAGTGAGTACTCCGATACAACCGCACCGATACCACTTTGGCAACGCAACGTTAACCTTGTAATATTCTTAGCCAAGGAATATTGAAATAGAGATGCAACCGAGTTGTCGTTTATGGATGTTTAATAGCAACTGCGCATGGTACCGAGCATGGGCGTAGAATTTAGTGGGGACGCTGGGGACATGTCCCCAGCAATTAACGGAGCACCCCCCCATCAGAACGGCGAATTAACCGAGCACCCCCCCCATCAGAACCACGAATTAACAGCGCACCCCCCCCCATCAGAACCACGAATTAACGGAGCACCCCCCCATCAGAACCGCGAAGTAACAGCGCACCCCCCCCCCCCCATCAGAACCGCGAATTAACGGAGCACCCCCCCCCCCCCATCAGAACGGCGAATTAACGGAGCACCCCCCCCCATCAGAACCGCAAATTAACGGAGCACCCCCCCATAAGAACCGCAAATTAACAGCGCACCCCCCCCCCCATCAGAACCGCAAATTAACAGAGCACCCCCCCCCATCAGAACCGCGAATTAACAGCGCACCCCCCCCCCCCCATCAGAACCGCAAATTAACGGAGCACCCCCCCCATCAGAACCGCGAATTAACAGCGCACCCCCCCCCCCCCCCCATCAGAACCGCGAATTAACGGAGCGCACCCCCCCATCAGAACCGCGAATTAACAGAGCAGCATTGTTTTTCTAAATAAACATTTTGTTAACATGTCTGCTTCAGTATACTTAAAGAACAGAGAAACAAATAAGATTCAGTTTTTATTTGAGTTATGACAGAACACGTAGTAACAAAATATACAATTACAAAAACAAGATCACTCGTATCGCGATGTAGTCCGCCATTGTTCTTGTTGTGCTCGCGTTGCTGGGAAGGCGGAGACTTATACAGACGTACAGTGACGTAATGACGTGGGGGCGGGTTGGCTCTCGAGGCTCTCTAGCCGGTGGAAAAGCAAACCGGTTCTTAAGTTGAACCATCTCCGAACTGGCACTAGCACCAGCCCAGAACCAGCTCTCGGTTCACTTTGGTGGAAAAGCCCCCCTGGAGGAAAGTTCTGTGGTCAGATGAAACAAAAATGGAGCTCTTTGGCCACAATGACCAGAAATACAGTATGTTTGGAGGAGAGTGTTGCGTATTTCCAACATTGTCATGAGACCCGCGCGCAGCAAGCGGCGGTTACTACTACGGTCCGTGGTGGATGTCAGACAGTGTGTGCGGGTCAGTGCACCGGCCCGCCAGCCTGGTCCAATCACCGGACGACCGCACTCGTTCAAACTCACCGTGCACAGATCGACCCTCGCAAATACAGAATTGCACATCTGTTCTTATCTCAGCTATTATGCAGGCAAACAAGCAATTATGAAACTCGTGTGTGTGCTTTTTGAAATAGGTTCCACTGCGGCCCTGTCCCTATCTGCCGGTGGGTTCATAGGTCACTTGAGGCTGGTGTTTCTAAACACAATGTCTGCCACCCAGAGCCGCTACTTCACACTCCTTGACTGAACTCAATTTCACACACACACACTGTGGCAGGACGGGACATTCCGGCCCCTCCCTCCCGAGTCGCAGCTGCCTCCTAATTAGCTGATAGGTGACAGCTGCGACTGATTAAGGACTCGGCTATAAAGCCGCGTAATGACTAAGAGTCGGGGGTTCGGGGAATCGCGGAGATCGCGCGGACCCGAGCGAGACGCCACGGACAGTACCCCGCGGAGCGCGGCTACCCGGGACGAGGAGTCCTGAACGGAGAGGACTCCTACCATGTGTTAAGTACTGCCTTGCTGTCCTGTGCTAATAAACGGCCCGACACAGAGCCTTAACACCCGTCATTATCGTGTCTTCCCTATGCGTCCTGCCTCGGGTGAAAGCGGAGTTGCCACATATGGTGGAGAACGCGGGCTATCCGATTCACGCGCGGACGCATTGATAGGGAAAAAAAAAAATGGATCCCATGGAGACCCTCTTTGACATATTTGTGGAGGGTGGTCCAAACATGGAGGCCCTGGTAGACCAGTTGCTCCAGGAGGGCAGTCCCCCTGTCACAACCAGCGAGAAAAAAAAGAAGAAGAAGAAAAAGGCTGGGGTTGTTCCCGGGGCGGGCCCACGGGTCCCGGAGAGGGATAAAGCCCTCTCACTCCAGGAGGAGGCCGACCTGGCTAAAAAGCAGGTGGAGCGGCTCCGCCTGGAGTTAACCCGGGAAAAGCTAGAAATGGGCCAGCAAATGGAAGAAATGAGGCAGCAAGTGGCGGCCATGCAGAAAGGCAACGAGGGGGTATTCCAGGGGCTGCAGGCGGTGCAGCTCCAGGCCAAGGAACAGCGGGAGGCCATGGCTCAGCAGGAGGAGCAGGCCAAAGAGCTCCGGGCACAGCTGACGGCCGCAGCCTCAGGCCGGGGAGAAGGCCAGAGCACCTTGAAGGAGGCCCAAGAGGCTCCGGGCCCAGCTGAAGAACTGCTAGGCCAAGCGGGAGGAAGCAGGCCCAGCAGCAGGCGCAGAGAGCTCGCAGACCCTAGCTGACGGCGAAGGCGAGGCCCAGCTTGCGGCAAGAGCAGGCCCAGCTGACGGCCGCAGCCCAGCGGGAGAAGCAGGCCCAGAAGCAGGCCCTGAAGGAGGCCCCAGAGCTCGGGGCCCAGCTTGAAGACTGCAGGCCAGTGGGAGGAGCAGGCCCAGCAGCAGGCCCAAGCAGCAGCAGAGCTCCAGGCCCAGCTGGCGGCAGAGCAGGCCCCAGGGGAAGGCCGCAGCCCAGCGGTGAGGGAGCAGGCCAAAGAGCAGGCGACAAGCTCAAGGCCCCAGCTTGACGGGCGACGCAGGCCCAGCTGACAGCCGCAGGCGAGCGGGAGCAGGCCCAGCGAGCCGGACCGCAGGCCAGCGGGAGGAGCAGGCCCAGCAGCAGGCCGAGAGAGCTCCAGGCCCAGCTGGTTGAGGAACAGGCCCAGCGAGCGAGCCGCAGGCCAGCGGGAGGAGCAGGCCCGGCAGCAGGCGAGAGAGCTCCAGGCCCAGCTGACGGGGGAGCAGGCCCCAGCGGTGAAGGCCGCAGGCCAGAAGGAGGAGCAGCCCGGCAGCAGGCGAGAGAGCTCCAGGTCCAGCTGGTTGCGGAACAGGCCCCAGCGAGCGACCGCAGGCCGGCGGGAGAGCAGGCCCAGCAGCAGGCGAGAGAGCTCCAGGCCCAGCTGACGGGGGAGCAGGCCCAGCTGAAGGCCGCAGGCCAGAAGGAGGAGCAGGCCCGGGCGCAGACAGAGAGCTCCAGGCCCCAGCTGACGGAGGAGCGGGCCCCAGCGGAAGGCCGCGGGCCAGAGAGAGGAGCAGGCCCGGGAGCAGTCGGAGGGCTCCAGGCCCAGCTGAAGGCGGCGCAGGCCCAGCTGCAGGCCACAGGCCAAAGAGAGGAGCAGGCCTGGAGCAGGCCAAGAGCCCCAGGCGACGCAGCCGCGACGCGGGAGACGACGCAGCCGACGACGCGGGAGGCGACCAGCCGGCGACCCAGGCGTACGACGAGCGGGCAGCGACGCAGGCGACGACCCGGCGACGACGCAGACGGCGACGACGAGGCGGCAGACAACGCAGACGACGACCCGGGCGACGACGCGGCGGCCGACGACGAGGCAGCAGGCGCGGCGACGACGACGGCGGCGACGGGCGGCAGCGACGCCGGACGACGCAGGCGACGATGCGGCGGCCGACGACGGCAGGCGAGCAGCCGGCGACGCAGCGGCCGACGACGGCGCGGGGCGGCCGAAGCGGCGAGCAGACGACGCACGGCGACGCAGCGGCGACGATGCGGCGGCCGACGAGGCGGCAGGCGAAGCAGCCGGCGACGCAGCGGCAGACGACGCAGCGGCAGGCGACGCAGATGACGACGCGCGGCCGACGAGCGCAGGCGACGCAGACGACGCGGGCCGACGACGCGGCGGCCGACGACGCGGCGGCACGACGCGGCGGGCAACGAAGCGGCAGCCGACGAAGCGGCAGGCGACGACGCGGCAGGCGACGACGTGGCCGACGACCCGGGACAAGGGGCAGCCGACGAGCCGGGACGAGGTGCAGCCGACGACCCGGGACGAGGTGCAGCCGACGACCCGGGACGAGGGGCAGCCGAGCCGGGACGAGATGCAGCCAACGCCAAGCCGGGACGAGGTGCCGCAGGGGACTCTGCGGAAGCGGGATGGGGAGCCGAAATGTCCCCTCCGGCCCCCGGAAAGGGTGGGGGCCGGGACCGGTGGCCCCGGCATTGAGGAAAGGGGGGGGGTGTGTGGCAGGACGGGACATTCCGGCCCCTCCCTCCCGAGTCGCAGCTGCCTCCTAATTAGCTGATAGGTGACAGCTGCGACTGATTAAGGACTCGGCTATAAAGCCGCGTAATGACTAAGAGTCGGGGGTTCGGGGAATCGCGGAGATCGCGCGGACCCGAGCGAGAAAAAAAAAAAAAAAAAAAAAAAAAAAAAAAAAAAAAACAAAAAAACTCAACCCCAAAACGGACAGTGACCCGGGAGCGGGCTACCCGGACGAGGAGTCCTGAAACGGAGAGACTCCTATAAAAGACCTAATATAACTATGACTAAATCCTAAAAAAATAAATCTATACTAAAAGAATTATTAAAAAAAACTAAAATAAGGACTCCTATCATGTGTTAAGTACTGCCTTGCTGTCCTGTGCTAATAAACGGCCCGACACAGAGCCTTAACACCCGTCATGGTCGTGGTTTCTCTATGCGTCCTGCCGGGTGAAAGCGGAGTTGCCACAGAATATACAACAAAATTCACAGAATGAGCAGTACACATATAAAGGTCAGAATTTTCTTCTTTTTGTTTGTTTTGTTTCTTATTTTTTATGTTGTTTTGTTTTTTATTATTCGATCATGTGAGACGGATGCATGTAAATGTAAATGTAAATGCTTGAATCCTGTTCTATTCTTGTCTTTATGCACCACAAAAATGTTTATGTTTCTATGTACTCATTGTAAGTCGCTTTGGATAAAAGCGTCTGCCAAATGCCCTAAATGTAAATCTGAAAATGCTCAAATAGGCTTGCGTGAGATTGATTATCGAACAGCCCGTACTGGAACTGTTTTCAAATGTGTCGATGCAGTCTTTGTTATAGTCGTTGTTGTTGTGTGTGTGTGTGTGTGTAGAGGGGGATGGAGCTGTCCAAAGAGAGCTAATTGATCATGCTGATTGTGTGTGATTTCGTTTGTATGATAGTGACATCTCACTGGATAACACTCAAGAGCCTCCCTTAGCAATTGTTAGCATATATGGAGAGAGAGAGAGGGGGAGAGAGAGGGGGAGAGAGGGGAGGAGAGAGGGAGGAGGGAGGGAGGAGAGGAAGAGGAGGGAGGGAGAGAGGGAGAGAAAGGAGAGAGGGAGGGGGAGAGAGGGAGGAGAGAGAGAAGAGGTAGAGAGGGGAGAAGAGAGAGGAAGGAGAGGAGAGAGGGGAGAGGGAGAAGAGGAGAGAGAGGAGAGAGAGGGGAAGAGAGAGAGGGAGGAGAGAAGGGAGGAGAGAGGAGGAGGGAGAGAGAGGAGAGAAAGAGGGAAGAGAGGGAGAGGGAGAAGGAGAGGGGAGGGGAGAGAGAGGAGAGGAGGAGGAGGGGGAGGAGAGGGGAGGGAGGAGGAGAGAGAGAGAGAGGGAGAAGAGGAAGGAGAGGAGAGAGAGGAGAGGAGGAGGGGAGAAGAGAGGAGAGGAGGGAGAGGAGAGGAGGAAGAGGAGGAGGAAGGAGGAGGGAGGAAGGGAGGAGAGAGAGGGAGAGGGGAGGAGGGAGAGAGGGAGAAGGAGAGGAGGAGAGAGGAAGAGGGAGAAGGAGAGAGAAGGGGAGAGAGGAGAGGAGAGAAGAGAGAGAGGAAGAGGAGAAGAGGAGAAGGAGGGGAGGAGAGAGGAGGAGAGGAGAGGGAAGAGGAGGGGAGAGGAGAAGAGGAGAAGAGGGAGGGGGAGGGAGAGGAGAAGAGAGGGAGGGGGAGAGAGGAGGAGAGAAGAAGGGAGAAGAGAGAGAGGAGAGAAGAGGGAAGAGGGAGAGAGAGGATAGAGAGAAGGAGAGAGAGGAGAAGGAAAGGAGGAGAGGGAGGAGAGGAGGGAGAGAAGAGGAGAAGAGAGAGAAGGAGAGAAGGAAAGAAAGAGAGGAGAGAAGGAAGAAGGAGAAGGAGAGAAGGAGAAGAGAGGAGGAGAGGAGGAAGAGAGAAGAGAGAAGGAGGAGAAAGGGGGAGGAGGAGAGAGGAGAAGGAAGAAGAGAAGAGAGGGAGAGAGAGAGAGGGGGAGAGGAGGAGAGAGGAGAGGGAGAGGAGGAGAGGAGGGAGGAGGAGGAGGGGGAGAGAAAGAGAGGGAGGAAGAGAGGGGGGGAGAGGGAGGGGGAGAGGAGGAGGAGAGGAGGGGGAGGAGGAGAGGAGAGGGGGAGGGGAGGAGAGAGGAGGGAGAAGGAGAGAGAGAAGAGGGGGAGGAGGGAGGAGAGGGAGAAGGGGAGGAGGAGGAGGAGAGAGGGGGAGGAGAGGAGAGAGGGAGGAGGAGAAGGGGGGAAGGAGGAGGGAGGGAGAGAGGAGAGATAGGAGAGAGAGGAGAGAGGAGAGAGGAGAGAGGAGAGAGGAGAGGAGGAGGAGAGGAGAAGAGGAGAGAGGGAGGAGGAGGAGGAGAAGGAGGAGGAGGGAGGAAGAGGAGGGAGGAGGAGGGAGAAGGAAGAGGAGGGAGAGAGAGGAGAGGAGGAGAAGGAGAGAGGAGAGGAGGAGGAGAGGAGAAGAGGGAGAATGGGAGAGAGAGAGGGGGGGGGAGGGAGAGAGAGGAGAGGAGGGAGGAGAGAGGGAGAGGGAGAGGAGAGGAGGAGGAGGGGAGGAGGGAGGAGAGAGGGAGAGGGGAGGAAGGGAGGGAGGGGAGGAGAAGAGAGAAGGAGGGAGGAGAGAGAAGGAGGGGAGGGAGAGAGAAGGAGAGAGAAGGAGGAGGAAGAGAGGAGAAGGGAGAGGAGGAGGGAGGAGAGGAGAAGGAGAAGGAGGGAGGGAGAGAGGAGGGAGAGAGAGAGGAGGAGAGAGGAAGGAGGGAGGAGAGGAGGAGAGGGAGGGAGGAGAGAGGAGAGAGAGAGAGGAGAGAGAGAGAGAAGGGGGAGAGGAGAGAGAGAAGGGAGAGGGAGAGAGAGAGGAGATGGAGGGAGAGGGAGGGAGAGATGGAGAAGAGAGAGGAGAGAGGGGAGGAGAGAGGGAGAGAAGGGAGGGGAGAGAGAGGAGAGGGAGGAGGAGGGGGAGAGAGAGGGAGAGGAGAGAGGGAGGAGGAGGAGAAAGGAAGGGAGGGAGGAAGGGAGGGGAGAGGGGAGAAGAGAGGGGAGGGGAGAGGAGAGGAGGAGGGGAGGAGGGAGGAGAGAGAGAGGGAGAAAGAGAGGGAGGAGAAGGGAGAGGAGAGGGAGGAGGAGAGAGAGGGAGAGAGGAGAGAGGGAGGGGGAAGGGGAGAGAGGGGAGAGGAGAAAGGGAGAGAGGGAGGGGAGGGGAGAGGGAGGAAGAGGGAGGAGAGGAGAGGAAGAAGGAGGAGGAGAGGAGGAGAGGGAGAGAGAGAGAAGGAGGGGGAGAGAGGAGGGAGGAGAGAGGAGGGAGGGAGAGGAGATAGAGAGAGAGAGAGAGGGAGGGAGAGAGGAGAGGAGGGAGAGGAGGGAGAGGGGGAGAGAGGAGGAGGGAAGGGGAGGGAGAGAGGAGGAGGGAGAGAGAGGAGAAGGAGAGGAGAGGGAGAGAGGAGGGGAAGGGGAGAGGGGAGGAGGGAGAGGAGGAGGAGGGAGAGAGAGGGAGGGGGAGAGGAGAAGGGGGAGGGAAAGGGAGAGAGGGGGAGGAGGAGGGAGAGAGGGAGAGAGGGGAGGGGAGGAAGGGAGAGGGGGGGAGAAGGGGGAGGAGAGAGAGGGAGGAGAGGGGAGGAGGAGAGGGAGGAGGAGAGAGAAGAGGGAGGGAGGAGAGGAGGAGAGAAGGAGGAGGAGAAGAGGGGAGGAGAGAGGGAAGAGGGAGAGAAGAGAGAGAGAGAGGAAGGAGGAGGGAGGGAGGAGTAGAGAGAGTAGAGGAAGAGAGAGGAGGAGAAAGGGAGGGAGGGAGAGGAGAGGAGGAGGGAGAGAGAGAGGGAGGAGAGGAGAGAGAGAAAGGAGGAGGAGAGAGGAGGAGAGAGGAGAGAAGGGAGAGTTGGAGGAGGAGGAGGAGGAGAGAGAGTGAGGAGGAGGGGAGAGAGAGTGAGAGGAGGGAGAGAGAGAGGGAGAGAGAGGAGGAGAGGAGAGAGGAGAGAGAGAGGGAGAGAGGAGAAGGAGGGGAGGGGAAGAGAGGGGGGGAGAGAGAGAGGGAGAGGGAGGGAGAGGAGAAGGGAGGAGAGAGGGGGAGGAGAGAGGGGAGAGGGGGAGAGGAGAGAGGGGGGGAGGAGGGGGGGGAGAGGAGGGGAGAGAGGGGAGAAAGGAGAGGGAGAGAGGGAGGGAGGAGAGAGGGAGGAGAGGGGAAGGGGGAGGAGGAGGAGAGGGGGAGAAGGAGGAGGGGAGAGGAGAGAGGGAGGGAGGAGGGGGGAGGAGGGAGGGGGAGGGGGAGGGAGGAGAGAGGAGGGAGGAGGAGAGAGGAGAAGAGAGAGGGAGGAGAGGGAATAGGAGGGAGAGGAGAGGAGAAGAGAAGAGGGAGAGGAGGAAGGAGAGAGAGGAGGAGAGAGGAGGAGAGAGAGGGAGGAGAGAAGGAGGAGAGAGAGGGAGAGAGGAGGGGGAGGAGAGGAGAGGAGGGGAGAGAGGGAGGGGAGGGAGAGGGAGAGAGAAGGAGGGAGAGAGAGAGGGAGAGAGAGGAGAGAGGGAGGGAGGAGGGGGAGGGAGGAGAGAGGGAGGGGAGAGAGGAGGGGAAGAGAGAGAGGAGAGGGAGGAGAAGAGAGAGGAGGGAGGGGAGAGAGAAGAGGAGAGAAGGGAGAGAGGAAGGGAGGGAGGGAGAGAGGGGGGAGAGGAGAGGGGAGAGAGAGAAGGAGGGGAGAGAGGGAGGAGAAGGAGAGGGAGAGAGAGGAGAGAGAGAGGGGAGAGAAGGGAGAGGAAGGAGGAGGGGGAGAAGGGAGAGAGGGAGGGAGGAAGGAGAGAGGGGGGAGGGAAGGGAGGAGAGGGAGAGAGGAGGAGGGGAGGAGAAGGGAAGGGGGAGGAGGAGGAGGAGAAGGAGGGGAGGAAGGAGAGGGGGGTAGGAAGGAGAGGAGAGAGGAGAAGGGAGGAGGAGAGAGAGGAAGAGGGGGAGGGAGAGGGGAGAGAGGAGAGGAGGGGGGGAGAGGGAGGAGGAGAAGAGAAGGAGGAGGAGAGAGAAGAGAAGGGAGGAGAGAGGGAAGGAGGGGAGGGGAGGGAGAGGGGGAGAGAGAGTGAAGGAGAGAGAGGGAGGAGGAGAGAGGGGAGAGAGGAGGAGAGGGAGAGAGAGAGAGGGGAGGGGAGAGAGGGAGGAGGAGAGAGAGAGGGAGGAGAGAGGGTAGGAGGGAGGAGGGAGAGAGAGAGGAAGGGGAGAGGAGAGGGGAGAGAGAGAGAGAGGGGAGAGGGGGGGAGAGAGGGGAGAGGAGGGGGAGAGAAGGGAGGAGGGGAGAGAGGAGAGAGAGAGGAGAGAGAGAGGAGAAGGGAGGAAGGAGGAGGAGAGAGAGGGGGAGAGGAGGGGGAGGGGGAGAGGGAGAGAGAGGGGGGGGAGGAGAGAGAGGGAGGAGGAGGAGGAGAGGGGAGGGAGGAGGGAGGAGAGGAGGGGGAGGAGAGAAGGGAAGAGGAGGAGGAGAGAAGAGGAGGAGGAAGGGAGGGAGAGAGGAGGAGGGAGAAGGGGAGAGGAGGAGATGGAGGAGGAGGAGAGGAAAGGAGAGAGGGGAGAGAGGAAGGAGGAGGAGAGGGAGGGGAGGGGGGAGAGGGAAGAGAGAGGAGAGGGAGGAAGAGAGAGGGAGGGGAGAGAGAGGAGGAGAGGAGAGGAGGAAGAGGGGGAGAGAAGGAGAGAGGAGAGAGGGAGGAGAGGGAGGGGGAGAGAGAGGAGAGGAGGGAGAGGGGAGAGAGGGAGGAGAGGAGGGAGAGAGGGGAAGAGGGAGAGGGGAGAGAAGAGGAGAGAGGAGAGAGGAGAGAGGGAGAGAAGGAGAGAGGAGAAGGGAGGAGGAGGGAGGAGAGAGAGGGAGAGGGAGAAGAGAGAGGAGAGGGAGGGAGGGAGGAGAGAGAGGAGGGAGGGAGAGAGGAGAGGGAGGGAGGGAGAGAGGAGGAGAGGAGAGAGAGGGGAAAGGAGGAGAGGAGAGGAGAGGGAAAGGAGGGAGGGAGAGGAGAGGAGAGGAGGAGGAGAGAGGAGAAGGAGAGGGGGGGAGGAGAGGAGAGGGGAGAGAGGAGAGGGAGAGAGGAGAAGAGAGGAGGGAGGAGGAAAGGAGGGGAGAGAGGAGAGAGAGAAGGGGAGGGGGGAGGAGGGAAGGGAGAGGAGGGGAGGAGGGAGAGAAGGGAGGGAGGAGGAGGGAGGGAGGAGGAGGAGGGAGGAAGGAGAGAGGAGGAGGAGAGAGAGGAGGGAGGAGGAGGAGAATGGAGAGGAGAAGAGGAGAGAAGGGAGGGAGGGAAGGGAGGAGAGAGGAGAGAGAGGAGGGGAGAGGGAGGAGGGGAGAGAGGGGAGAGAGAGAGAGAAGGGGGGGAGAGAAGGAGGAGGAGAAGGAGGAGAGAGAGGGGGGAGAGGGAGAGAGAGGGAGAGGGAGGGAGAGAGGGAGGGAGAGGGAGAGAGAGGGAGAGGAGGAGAGGGAGAAAGGGGGGAGAGGGAGGAGAAGGAGAGAGGGGGAGGAGAGAGGGAGAGGAGGGGAGAGAAGGAGGGAAGGAGGAGAAGGAGGAGAAGGGAGAGGGAGAGGAGGAGGGAAAGGGAGGAGAGAGAGGGAGAGGGAGAGAGATGGAGGAGGAGAGGAGAGGGAGAGAGGAGAGGGAGAGGGGAGGAGGGGAGAGGAGAAGAGAGGGGAGAGGAGAGAGAGAGAGGAGAGGAGAGGAGAGAGGAGAAGGAGGAGAGGAGAGGAGGGAGGGAGAGAGAGGGAGGGAAAGGGAGAGAGAGAGAAGGAGGGAGAGAAGAGAGGAGAGGGGAGGGGGAGAGGGAGAGAGGGAGGGAGGAGAGAAGGGGAGAGAGAGGGGAGGAGAAGGGAGAGGAGGGGGAGGAGGAGGGAGGGGAGAGGAGAGGGGGAGAGGAAGAGGAGAGGGGAGGGGAGAGGAGAGAGGGAGAGGAGAGAGAGGGAGGGAGAGAGAAGGGAGAGAGAGAGAGAGAGGAGAGAGGGGAGGAGAAGGAGGGAGAGGGGAGGAGAGGGGAGGAGAAGGAGAGAGGGGAGAGGAGAGGAGGAGGAGGAGAGAGAGGGAAGGAGAGGAGAGGGGGAGGGGGGGGAGAGAGAGGAGGGGGGGAGGGAAGGGGGAGAGGAAGAGGGGAGAGAGAGAGGAAGAGAGGAGAGGGGAAGAGGGGGAGAGAGGGAGGAGGGAGGAGGGAGAGAGAGGAGAGAGAGAAGAGGAGAGAGAGAAGAGGGAGAAGGGAGAGGAGGAGAGGAGAGAGGAGAGAGAGGAGGAGAGGGGAGGAGGAGAGAGAGAGAGAGAGGGAGGAGGGAGAGGGAGGGAGAGGGAGGGAGGGAGGAGGGGAGAGAGAGAGAGGAGAGAGGAGAGAGAGGGAGAGGGAGAGAGGAGGTAGGAGGGAGGGGAGGAGGAGGAGAGAGAGGGAGAGAAGGAGGGAGGAGGAGAGAGGAGAAGAGGAGGGGAGAGAGGGAGGGAGGGAAGAGAGAGGGAGAGAAGAGAGGAGGAAGGAGGGAAGAGAGAGAGGAAGGAGAGAGGAGAGAAAAGGAGAGAGAAGGAGAGAGAGAGGAGGAAGAGGAGGAAAGGGGGAGGAGAGAGGGAGGAGGAGGGAGGAGAGAGGGAAAGGAGGAGGAGAAGGGGGAGAGAGGAGAGAGGGGAAGGAGAGGAGAGAGAGGGAGAGAGAGAGAGAGAGGAGGAGAGAGAGGAGGAGAGAGAGAGGAGAGAGAGAGGAGGAGAGGGGGAGAGAGGGAGAGGAGGGAAGAGAGGGAGGAGAGGGAGGGAGGAGAGAGGGAAGAGAGGGGGAGAGAGGAGAGGAGGAGGGGAGAGGGAGGAGAAGAGAGGAGAGAAGAGAAGGAGAGGAGAGAAG
>PIJE02005059.1:0-21144 GCA_002895965.2 Coryphaenoides rupestris | reverse complement strand
GAGTACACACACACACACACACACAGGTACACTGCTGTGCAATCTGTTTATATCTCTACCTCTTGCTCTCCGTCTACCTCGCTCTACCACGCTCTCTTCTCATCTCTCTCTCTCTCTCTCTCTCTCTCTCTCTCGTCTCTCTCTCTCTCTCTCTCTCTCCTTCTCTCTCTCCTTCTCCTCGCTCTCTCTCTCTCTCTCTCTCTCTCTCTCTCTCTCTCTCTCTCTCCCTCTCTCTCTCTCTCTCTCTCCCTCCATCTCTGAGTCACAGACAGATGTTTTTTTTCCTCTTGTCTCTCTCTCAGCCTCTCCTCACAAGCACTCAATAACACGGCAGCTCGGAACCAAGCCCCAAATCATCTAATTATGGAAGATGTACACCACCAAGACACATCCGAGAGGACACACACACACACACCGTGCACGCGTGTGTGTGTGTGTGATGTCAAACCACATGTTATCTTGTTAGTGGGGTCAGGCCCGGGGGGGGGGCCCGTGCGTCCGTACACACACAGGTAGGCTCACACCTGCATGTATATATGATCGTGTAGCGAGGCTGGCGGCGGTCCAAAGGGTTCTGGCTTCGATTTCCCCATTCGCACGAGGTCAGGTCAGGTCAGGTCAGGTCAGGTCAGCTTATATTCGAGTCAAGATTCGTGAACTTTATTCATCACGTTACACACACAAAACATCACGGATACAAACGGACGCATAAAACGCTACGAATCTACCTGTGTCCCTCCCGACTAGGAAATCCACGGCAAGTCACTTTGGATAGAAGTCTCCAATAAACCACTAAACTAATACAAATAAATAAGCAGTGTGTGTGTGGTGTGTGTGTGTGTAGGGGGGGGGGTTCAGGGTGGTGTCCCAGCGTCCCAGTCAATGTGTCTCCGTCAACGCCGTGTTCCCGCCTAATGGCCTCCGAGGGGGCGTTTAATTGCGGGTTGCGGGCTGAGAAAGAGGGTATGAGGGGGAGGGGGGTGGGGGGTCCCGGGGGGGCATCAGGGTGGGTGTGGTTAAATGAGTCTCGTGGGAGAGAGCTCAAGGGTGGAGGGGTGAGATGGTGGGAGGAGGCGGGTAACCAGAGATGGCTCTCAGTCAGCATCACCACCGTCATTACCGCCGCCGCCGCCGCCACCCCCTCCACCTCCTCCACCTCCACCTCCCTCTAACAAGGCATTAACAGAGACGGTGCACTTACCCCTGCATCCCCTCCACCCACACCTCCCTCCCTCTCTCCCTCTCTCCCTCCCTCTCCACCACCCCCCACCCAAAATGGTCTTCTCCTTCTCTCTTTATTTTCCCTCCATCTGCCCCAATCCCATCTCCCCTCCAGGGATACGGCCCGGCCGCTCAGTGTGTGTGTGTGTGTGTGTGTGTGTGTGTGTGTGTGTGTGTGTGTGTGTGTGTGTGTGTGTGTGTGTAGGCCGTGTTGTTGCCTGGTACATTACATGGTATCCATTTATGTGGTTGTGTGGCTGTTAGCCGCCTCTACCACTGCTCTTCCAGTACGAGGGTCGGGGGGGGGATTTCTTTCCATTGGGGTTAAAGCCTCTCTCTCGCCTCTCTCTCTCTGTCTCTGTCTCTGTCTCTGTCTACTGTCTCTGCTCTCTCTCGCATCTCTCTCTCCTCTCTCTCTCTCCCTCTCTCTTCTCTTCTCTCTCTGGTCTCTGGTCTCCTGCATCTGTCTCTCTCTCTCTTTCATCTCTTTCTCTCTCTCTCTCTCTCTCTTTTCTCTCTCTCTCTGTGGCTCTCTCTGTCTCTCTCTCTCTTAATTCAATTCCCTCTCCAATTCTCTCGCCATCTCTCTCAATCAATCTCCATCCCGGCCGCTCGCTGTGTGTCTCTCTGTCTGTCTGTCTGTCTCTCTGTCTGTCTCTCTGTCTGTCTGTCTGTCTCTCTGTGTGTCTTCGCTGTCTTTCTGTCTTTAAACAAACACTTTGCATCTGACAGACACGTTCTTTTTGTATATACACACACGGTATTTATAACGTATATATCATGCATTTTTCATTTTCCCGCCAAGGTCACAGTCTGTTATCGGTCGTATGGAGACGGAGCATGTTGCGGTGGATGCATTAATAATAAGAATAAGAATAATAACACGAATATTAGTAACGACAGCAAACACGGCGAAGCTGTCAGCGACGGTGCATATTCCGCGCTGCTATCCATGCGGGAAAAAGTTCTGCTCCGCGGTGCAAAGAAAAGAAAAGAAAAGCAGCGAGAGAGAGATGGAGACGGAGACGGAGCGGCCACATGTAAAAACGGTGGCCATCTTGTATCCCGCCTTTTTCGTTCCTGGACGCTAGCAGAGTTATTTTCCTTCGTCTTCCCCCCCCCCCACCCCCCCCTTATCACTCCATCAATCTCTTATCCTTCGTCGATTCCCCCTCCTCCTCCTCCTCCTCTTCCACCGCCGCCACGCCGCTCTTCTGTTCGCCGTCGTTCGCCGACTCTTTTTCCCGCAACGGAAAGCGAGACGCGGTGTTGATTTCGTTTGGCTTTGTTTCGTCTTTTCGGGGGGGGGGGGGGGGGGGGGCGGCTCGTCGTGTGTGTGTGTGTGTGTGTGTGTGTGCGACGGGTGAGGCGGGCGAGGTGTGCGCCGTGCAGCAGGTATACACACACACACACACACACACACACACACACACACACACACACACACACACACACACACACACACACACACACACACACACACACACACACACACACACACACACCACACACACCACACACACACACACACGCGTCGGTTTCACTTTCCCGCCCTCCTCCTCTCCGGAATGTATCGCAGAAAGTATTCCTCACAATGTTTTCCTGTAACGCCAACCACCACCACCACCACCAGCCACCACCACCACCACCGCCTCCCTCCCTCCCCTCCCATTCCTCCCCACACCACACGCTCCTGAACCGGTTCCAACGAGCTCCCCTTCCTCTCCACCCCCTCCGTCGACTCATCCATCCTCTGTTCATCCTTCCATCCTCCATCCGTACGTACATCCAGCCCCGCGCCGCGATGATTCCTTCCAGATCCCGGGTCTGTCTTGGACCGTGTTCAGAACAAACACTGGTCCCGACATGTTGAGCTCATGTTCCACTCGCTGTCTGTGGGTCTGGCGGCCTGTCTGTCTGTCTGTCTATCTGTCTGTCTGTCTGTCTGTCTGTCTCTTTGGCCATTGTACTCTCTCCGTCGGTTTAATCTGCCTGACTCCCCGTCAAGTTTGTCTGTGTGTCTACCAGCCTGTTCCTCTGTCTGTTCGTCTGTTTGTCTTTCTGCTGACCAGTCCACCTGTCTTTCTGTTGCTCTCTCTATCTGTCTGTCCGTCTGTCTGTCTGTCTATCTGTCTGTCTGTCTGTCTGTCTGTCTCTTTGGCCATTGTACTCTCTCCGTCGGTTTAATCTGCCTGACTCCCCGTCAAGTTTGTCTGTGTGTCTACCAGCCTGTTCCTCTGTCTGTTCGTCTGTTTGTCTTTCTGCTGACCAGTCCACCTGTCTTTCTGTTGCTCTCTCTATCTGTCTGTCTGTCTGTCTTTCTGTCTACCTGTCTGTCTGTCTTCATGCCTGCTTCAAGGTCTGTCTGTCTGTCGGTCTGTCTTGCTGCTTGCCAGACTATCTATCTGTCTGTGTGTCTGTACCCCCGTGCTCCTGTCTGTCTCGGTCCGTCAGATTGTGAGTCTGTCTTTCTGAGTGTCTGTCTGTCAGGCGGTCCGTTGGTTGGCAGACCAGGCTGTCCGTCTATCTGTCAGTCCTTCTGTCTGTCCTCCTGTCTGTCTGTCGTTCGGTCTGTCAGTTTGTCCGAGTGTCTGTCTGTCTGTCAGGCGGTCTGTCGGTCGGCAGACCAGGCTGTCTGTCTATCTGTCTGTCTGTCTGCATGTCCTTCTGTCTGTCTGTCTGTCTGTCTGTCTGTCATCAGCTCCAGTACTCTGCGGGCCAGTCAGCCAGTGGTTTAGTGTGTGTGTGTGTGTGTGTGTGTCGGGGGTGTGTGTGTGTGTGTGGTGTGTGTGTGTGATCCAGCTGTGACCGCCGCGCTGTCGATAGATCCCTCTCCGACCGGGACCCCTCAACGCTCCCGTGTAAACCGCTCGACATAAACCCACAAGCTGCTGCGACCGTGACACCACGTGACACACACACACACACACACACACACACACACGCAGCCGCGTCGGCCCTTAATGGACGTCGGGGGCCAAGGAGGCGAATAAAAAAAATAATAATAATAACACAGAAAAACAAAGACAAAAAAAATCGGAGGGAACAAGTTATTTCCCAAGATAGCATCGTTTACTTTGCTCGCCAGCTCGGTGCCAGAAAAGGAACGGAACAACTCGCCGCACAAGCACACACACACACACACACACACACACACACACACACACACACACACACACACACACACACACACACACCCATAACCGACCTCCCCCCACCGCGGCCCACTTCCAAGATCCCAGTTTGACTCCATCTGACCTCAAATCTGCAGGAGGAGGAGGAGGAGGAGGAGGAAGAACTCTGGAGCTCCCAGTACACCCACCAACCCCCCACAACCACCCACCCCTCCCCCCCACCCCCCCGGCCCCGCCCCACCCCCCAGCGCCTTGTGGGCCACAGAGCCACCAAGCCACTGAACCATGAGAGAGAGAGAGAGAGAGAGAGAGAGAGACGGATGCAGAGAGGGAGAAGAGATTATAAATATTTTATATCTATACACAAGTATACAAGTAATACACAAGTACACAAGTACACAAGTAATCTTGTGTCAGCTAGCTCCCCCTTTAAGGACTAACAGCGATACAGGATTTCACACAAATTCCTCGTCTGTGATCAACACCGCACGCTATCTGCTCAGATCTCGAACCCGAACCGAACCAAACCGGGGGGGAGACAGCGACGGCGCACAGCGAGCACACAGGTAACACAGCCGCCCGTCTCCCGTGGCTGTCAGGACACGCCGGCGCCTCGAGTGAGCGTCCGGGAAGCGGCATCACCTCGGCGGCCGAGCGCCAGCCAATCGGAAGCAGGCCCGGCGGGGTCCGTGAGTCGTAGCGAGCGATCGAGCGAGCCGTGTCTGGGCACAGCGGAGGAGGAGGAGGAGGAGGAGGAGGAGGAGGACGTCCCGGGTGAACGGTTGCCATCATTGACAACGGATGACAACGTGTCGAACGAAGGAAAAAAAATAGGCGAAGCCAAAAAACGACGCCAAAAGCGGCGAGTCGCAGCGCATCGAGCGTTGTTTCAACATCTCATCAGATCGCTGTCTTCATCCGCTGGCTCGGGTCGTCTGTCAGTCTGTCTGCTCACAAGGTCACACCAGTCAGGAACCAGTCTGAAGATTTAGTTTCATCCATAAACTCGTTCGACGGGAAATTGGCGGGAAAACCTCAGAAATTCACTCACAAATTAAAACTGAAATGAAAGCTGAAAAATAGACAGAAAATATGTTGGAGCAAAGCTCGTTGCCACAAAGCCACATGAAGCGGCTTTTTTTCGGACACAGGCAGGTTTGTGGTGCACCAAGTGTTTGGTGAGGCTGTAGCCCCACCCACCCACCCGCAGACTCTAACTGGGCCAGGTGAGGCTGTAGCCCCACCCACCACCCCCAGACTCTAACTGGGGCCAGGTGAGGCTGTAGCCCCACCCACCCCCAGACTCTAACTGGGCCAGGTGAGGCTGTAGCCCCACCCCACCCACCCCCAGACTCTAACTGGGCCAGGTGAGGCTGTAGCCCCACCCACCACCCCCAGACTCTAACTGGGCCAGGTGAGGCTGTAGCCCCACCCACCCCCAGACTCTAACTGGGCCAGGTGAGGCTGTAGCCCCACCCACCCACCCCCAGACTCTAACTGGGCCCAGGTGAGGCTGTAGCCCCACCCACCTCCAGACTCTAACTGGGCCTGGTGAGGCTGTAGCCCCACCCACCCACCCCCAGACTCTAACTGGGCCAGGTGAGGCTGTAGCCCCACCCAACCACCCCCAGACTCTAACTGGGCCAGGTGAGGCTGTAGCCCCACCCACCACCCCCAGACTCTAACTGGGCCAGGTGAGGCTGTAGCCCCACCCACCTCCAGACTCAAACTGGGCCAGGTGAGGCTGTAGCCCACCCACCCACCCCCAGACTCTAACTGGGCCAGGTGAGGCTGTAGCCCCACCCACCACCCCCAGACTCTAACTGGGCCAGGTGAGGCTGTAGCCCCACCCACCACCCCCAGACTCTAACTGGGCCAGGTGAGGCTGTAGCCCCACCCACCTCCAGACTCTAACTGGGCCAGGTGAGGCTGTAGCCCCACCCACCTCCAGACTCTAACTGGGCCAGGTGAGGCTGTAGCCCCACCCACCCCCAGACTCTAACTGGGCCAGGTGAGGCTGTAGCCCCACCCACCTCCCCAGACCCCAGACTCTAACTGGGCCAGGTGAGGCTGTAGCCCCACCCACCACCCCCAGACTCTAACTGGGCCAGGTGAGGCCAATTAAGCCAGCCAGCCACCAAACACACACACACACTCCCACATACAGTATGTCTCCATACACAATAAGATAGATAAGAGCGGTAGGAATGCAGATTAAATAATAATATAATAATATAAACTAAATAAAGTAAATAATATAAACATGATGGACGGTTGAGAGATGAGACATTGTTGACAGTATATGTTCCGCTATGTTCTGAGGTTGAATCACTAACATGAGTCATGTGATTATTAATGATGATAAGTGTCTCAGTGACAACCAGTACACAGTGTGTTCCATTATGGAGACAAATGCATGAGCGAACGTCTTGGTTCGGGAGGAGTTTATTGTGTATGAACATTTTGGTGGGTGGTGGTGGGTGGTGGTGGGTGGTGGTGTGTGGTGGTGTGTGTCTGTGTGTGTGTGTGTGTGTGTGTGTGTGTGTGTGTGTGTGTGCTGTTGAATGGTTTGAAGAACACAGACACATCTGCTGTTCATCTCCAGTGTTTCCAATAACATTTGGAAAAATATCCCCCCGTAGACCCGTGAGTCTACGCAGAGCCACCGTCTGCGCGTGTGTGTGTGTGTGTGTGTGTGTGTGTGTGTGTGTGTGTGTGTGTGTGTGTGTGTGTGCGCGCATGTGTGTGAGACAGGGGGGGCCGGAGTTGTGTATGTGCCCACATACTTCGCATGACACATACTGCAGAATCCCCACAGGTAAGGAGGAGAGCTCACACACACACACACACACACACACACACATACACACACAGGTAATACAGCAGGAAAACACACACACAGGGACACACACACACACGCTCAATGAGTCAGGCAGTAAAGCAGAGACACATCAACACGCCACCGCAGCAGCACAGACGTGTTGACAGCTATCTTTATAGGGATGAAACAGCGCCGCTAGCCCCGCCCCCATGAAGGCTGCGTCCAACCATGACTCAAGCCCAGGCTCACACACACACACACACACACACACACACACACACACACACACACAGGAGCACAACACACACAGGAGCACACTCACACACACAAACACATGCACAACGCAGGCGCACACACACACACACACTTGTCACATGTACACACACACACACACACACACACACATTCACGCACACACACACCATGACATAACATCAACACTTTGGCCTCTCTAACACACACACACACACACACATTTCTCACTTCTACACATATATGCACACACGCAGGTACACGCACGCACACACTTCTCACACATACACACACACACACACACACACATAATCGCACACACACACCATGACATAACATCAACATGTTGCCCTCTCCAGCGCGCGCACACACCACATACACACACACACACACACACACATACACGCACTCACACATACGCACACACACACACACATACATGCACGCACACACACACTTCTCACACATACGCACACACACACACACACACACACAGGCACAATCGCACACAAACCATGACATAACAACAACACTTTGGCCTCTCCAGCACACACATACACACACACACACACACATACACACACAATCAGTTCACACAAGCAAACAAACAAACAAACAAACACTTAAGGACATGGAAGGACGTCAGCCTCCGTCCTCAACAACAGCACGCGTGTGTGTGTCCGTGTGTCACGTTAGCAGAACGCCGCAAACCGCCACACACACACACACATATGCACACACACACACACACACACACACACACACAGCACATACGCAACGTACGCAAAATATACGTAAATATACAAACTACAGCGCTGTGTACATAGCGACACCTCACAGTCAAAGAACATTCTGCACCGTTATACACACACACACACAAACACACATGCAAACACACACACACACACACACACACGCAAACACACACACATCTCTTATTTTGTGTGTGTGTGTGTGTGTGTGTGTGCGTGCTCTGCGGTGTGAATGTGTTCCAGATAGCGCTAGCTGATGGCTATCTCTCGCGGAGAGAGTGAGAGAGAGAGAGAGAGAGAGGTGAGAGAGCTCTATTGATTCTTGCCGCTGGTAAATAATTGGTTGCTCTACAAGCTGCGGCGCTCGGGCCTGATTGGCGAGCATTTGTGGTCGCGAGCTCGCAGTTATCTCCCGTCCGCATCCCTCTTCTGATCATTCCCCGGGTCTTCTCAGGCCGTCTTTATATTTATCGATTAAGACCCCCATATATAGATATAGACGGCCATTTTCCATTCTTCCATTTGGGACCATAATCCCCCCTCTCACACCCTCACCTCACCTCACCCCTCCACCTCCGACACCTCCAGCCTGAAGTCATGTCTTGCTGTACGGCGGTTAACATTGCATAGCTCCATGTTGACATTACGGCACAGCTTTTAATAAGCAGGGCGGCGGGCGGGGGTGGTGATGGTGGTGGTGGTGGAGGTGGTGGGTGGTGGTTGGGTTGGCGGCGGTCATGGCGGCGGAGAAGGGGGGGGTGGGCTGTCCGAAGGAATAAGGGGGGATAATACAAACCGAAGACCTTTAGAGAGGTCGGACATAATAAAGGCTTTGCTCGCTTCGGATTCTGTTGCCTGACACACAGGGACTAACATGGGAGTCGACGGCGGCGGCGGCGGCGAGCGCTCGTCACCGCGGCCCAGGAGTCGCTATGAAGAGCGACAGAGACCCCGCTTGAGTGACTCGGGTACTGCAGCCGCTCGGACCCCCCGACCAAGGGACCTTTTCATTCAATTTCTTTTCATGAGCCATGATTCGTTTGGTGCTGTAAAACATATTGATGTTTCATCTCAGACTAGTTAATCTGTTACACTCAGCAGGTGGGGTAATAAGTATGTTATATATATATACTGTACCAAGGCAAGCACAGGGATCATTAGATGAGTTGGAAATAAGGATTTAATACTGGAAGTGAGCGGACGTGGGTTTGAAATTCACACATTAAAGTGACATTGGCCTACAGGGCCTCCGGCTGGAAGAATACAAATGTATATAAAGAAGTTGTTTTTATCTCCAACGTGTGACAGATTAAAAATGAACACCTTGCTTCTTATGAGGAATATATAAAAGTATCCTGATGCGATGTCAAGTGTTTGTTCATACGAGATGAAGCACATTTTAAAAATGTCTTTCTTAAATATGTATTTGTTCAAATAAAAGCGCTCAATGTTATTTTTAATGACCCCCCCCCGCCTTTTCTTATGTGTCTGCTGGCTCTGCTGTCTTTGGACACCACCTCTCCCGTCTCCGCCAAGGAGGAGAGGCCATGCCAGCTCCACCCGTTCCAGAGCCTCCTCCTCCTCCTCCTCCTCCTCCTCCTCCTCCTCCTCCTACTACCACCTCCTCCTCCTATACCTTCCTCCTCCCTCGCTCCTCATCCTATACCTCCACCTCCTCCTCCTATAACCTCCCACCCTCCTCCTCCCTCCTCCTCCTCATCCTTACTCCTACTCGCTCCATCCTCCTCATCCATATACTCCACCTCCTCTCCTATACCTCCACCTCCTCCTCCTCATCCTATACCTCCTCCTCCTCCTCCTATACCTCCACCTCCTCCTCCTCATCCTATATACCTCCTAAAAAAATATATTTTTATGTTTGTTGCTCGTTCACACATTAGTTTATCTCGTCCGCCGTCAGACTTTAGATGCTAATTTGAAGAGAGATTCGGGAGACTGCTTACCAGGCAGCAGACACTCCAACCACGATCCAAATTATAACAACACAAATAACAATGATTTGTATTCTTATTATTATCATTGTAGTCTTTGTTTCAGGAAGCTCAAGGTCACCTCACGTAAATAAATAAACGGGACAAACAGCACTACCCTACTCCTCCTCCTCCTCCACCACCACCACCACCACCACCACCACCACCGCTGCTGCTGCCGCCAAAAGAAAACATGGCTGTGACTCCATTATACACGGGGATTATTTGCGAGGCGGCGTCGGAGCCCGCCGATTGGACGAGGAGCAGCTCCGGGGTCCGCGCGGCGCCCCGATAATAGTATCATTCAAGTAACATTCACACATGAATGTTTCATCGAAATCCTATCCGCGGCTGGCAGACGGGCAGAAATATGATTGGATACGGCGTGACGGTATTAAAAGAGAGTTATAGCGAGCGTTGGAGTGCTCTCACTTTCTTCACTATATTTTATATTATTAGAACATCGGCGTTCGCTGGAGGAGCACCGCTACAAAAAGGCGGTTCGATATTTAGGAAAAATTAGACGATTGCCTCCCAGTCCATGGTCGTTACCTCTTTTTCCAAAAAATAAAAAAGATAAACAAACACTACCCCGATCTAAGTGTTAATGATATCTATACTCAAAATAGCACACTTAAGTCGCGCGTATTTCCATTAGCTAATAAATCGTGTAGTCATTCCCGAGACGTGTTTAACTACCAAATAGCCGTTAAATCGGCCTGCTAATCGCAGCCGCCGCAGCAGCAGCTGCAGCGACGGCGCGTCTCGAGGTGTTTGAGAGTCGGACTCACGCTCAGAACACGGGATTGTCTGTCAAACGGTGACAGCGGCGGTGTGGCTCGCGATAACATCCACTTGACTCACGGCACTCATGGAGGTGGAGGTGGAGGAGGAGGTGTCAAGTGTTTGTTCATACGAGATGAAGCACATTTTAAAAATGTCTTTCTTAAATATGTATTTGTTCAAATAAAAGCGCTCAATGTTATTTTTAACGACCCCCCTGTTTCTTATGCGTCTGCTGGCTCTGCGGTCTTTGGACACCACCTCTCCCGTCTCCGCCAAGGAGGAGAGGCCATGCCAGCTCCACCCGTTCCAGAGCCTCATCCTCCTCCTCCTCCTCCTCCTCATCCTATACCTCCACCTCCTCCTCCTCCTCCTCCTCATCCTATACCTCCACCTCATCCTCCTACTCCCCTCCTATACCTCCTCCTCCTCCTCCTCCTCCTCCTCCTCCTCCTCCTCCTCCTCCTCCTCCTCCTCCTCATCCTATACCTCCACCTCCTCCTCCTATACCTCCACCTCCTCCTACTCCTCCATCCTCCTACCTCCACCTCCTCCATCCTATACCTCCACCTCCTCCTCCTCCTCCTCCTCCTCCTCCTCCTCCTCATCCTATACCTCCACCTCCTCCTCCTATACCTCCACCTCCTCCTCCTCATCCTATACCTCCACCTCCTCCTATACATCCACCTCCTCCTCCTCCTCCTCCTCATCCTATACCTCCACCTCCTCCTCCTATACCTCCACCTCCTCCTATACCTCCACCTCCTCCTCCTCCTCCTCCTCCTCATCCTATACCTCCACCTCCTCCTCCTATACCTCCACCTCCTCCTCCTCCTCATCCTATACCTCCACCTCTTCCGCCTATACCTCCACCTCCTCCCATACCTCCACCTCCTCCTCCTCATCCTATACCTCCTCCTCCTCCTCCTCCTCCTCATCCTATACCTCCACCTCTTCCTCCTATACCTCCACCTCCTCCTATACCTCCACCTCTTCCTCCTCCACCTCCACCTCCACGAGTGCCGTGAGTCAAGTGGATGTCATCGTGTTTCTACCGCGAGCCACGCCGCCGCTGTCACCGTTTGACAGACAATCCCGCGTTCTGAGCGTGAGTCCGACTCTCAAACACCTCGAGACGCGCCGTCGCTGCAGCTGCTGCTGCGGCGGCTGCGATTAGCAGGCCGATTTAACGGCTATTTGGTAGTTAAACACGTCTCGGGAATGACTACACGTCTAATTTTTCTAAATATCGAACCGCCTTTTTGTAGCGGTGCTCCTCCAGCGAACGCCGATGTTCTAATAATATAATATATAGTGAAGAAAGTGAGAGCACTCGAACGCTCGCTGTAACTCTCTTTTAATACCGTCACGCCGTATCCAATCATATTTCTGCCCGTCTGCCAGCCGCGGATAGGATTTCGATGAAACATTCATGTGTGAATGTTACTTGAATGATACTATTATCGGCCGTTATTATTATTCCCACATTGCCGCACAACAAAATAAATTATGTAAACCGTTTGTCCCGTTTATTTATTTACGTGAGGTGACCTTGAGCTTCCTGAAACAAAGACTACAATGATAATAATAATAAGAATATAAATCATTGTTATTTGTGTTGTTATAATTTGGATCGTGGTTGGAGTGTCTGCTGCCTGGTCTCCCGAATCTCTCTTCAAATTAGCATCTAAAGTCTGACGGCGGACGAGATAAACTAATGTGTGAACGAGCAACAAACATAAAAATATATTTTTTTATAATAATACCAATACCCAATGGGTATTGGTATTAACAATAACAGCAACAACAACAACAGCACAGCATAATAAATAATAATAATAATAATAATAATAAAGAGTTATATGTCTGTCGATTATGCTGTAATGGCCTCGATCTTTCCAAAAAAGCAAATAAACAAATTCCTACTAACGATCTCCTGGTTAGTTTCCTCGTCGTGTCTCGTAGGTGCAGCTTGTACTTGTTTTTCTGTAATTGCAAACAAAACAACGGAGACGGTAACTAAGGCGATAGCATCGACTTCCCGTGGTCGGCGTCCTCGCTTGTACCCGAAGTAGCTCTCGGCGGAAAGGTTCCCGCTTCGATCTCCAATGTCTGCAGTCTACCGGTAGTCGACTCCGACTCCGAGCAAATATACCCAAACTCGGAACTCCGACTAGCGTGTAGCACCGTTAGCATGTGGCGCGCTAGCTGCACCTGTGTACCTGTGAGAGATGGCTACCATGACGACCGTGGGCTGTCTTTCGGGTGTAAGTGTCCAGAGTTGACTCCGTTTTCTGGGTCAACTGTTACTTTGTGATTTATAGTGTAGGCCTACACCCTGTGCGCACACACACACACACACACACACACACACACACACACACACACACACACACACACACACACACACGTGTACTTTGCACACACACGTCATTGTGCATTGACAACATCCATGGCCTGTGTGTGTGTGTGTGTGTGTGTGTGCACGTGTGTGTGTGTGTGTGTGTGCGTGTGTGTGTGTCAGCCCAGCTGGTGTATGCAGCAGATAAAGAATGATCAGACGGTCTATCATTGAGGGTTTATTCATCTTCTGTTTAGCGAGGAGATGGAGGAGGTGGAGGAGGTGGAGGAGGAGGTATGGATGTGGTGGGGGGGGGGGGGGGAGGGGGTGGATATGTCAGCCTAAATAATTGACTAAAAAGTCCCCTCTCTCTCTCTCTCTCTCTCTCTCTCTCCATCTCTCCCTCTCTCGCCCTCTCTCTCGCTCTCTGTCTCTCTCCCTCTCCCCCGTCTCTCTCTCTCTCTCTCTCTCTCTCTCTCTCTCTTCCTCTCTCTCCCTCCCCCTGCCCTCTCTCCTCCTCTCTCTCCCCGCCCTCCTCTCTCTCTCTCTCCCTCTCTCTCTCTCCTCCCCCCTCACCCTCTCTCTCCCTCTCTGTCTCTGTCTCTCTGTCTCTCTCTCTCCCCCTCTCTCCCTCTCTGTCTCTCTCTCTCTCCTCCCCCCCCCCCCCCCCCCTGCTCCCTCTCTCTCTCTCTCCCCTCTCTCCCTCTCTGTCTCTCTCTCTCTCCCCCCCGTCTCCCTCTCTCTCTCTCCCCTTTTCTCTCCCTCTCTCTCTCTCCATCAGAGTCGCGTCTAACATCTGTGTTTGAAGGCGCTGTGAGTCTGTGAGTCTGACGCTCCCCTCGTCGCGGTCCGTGATTGGTGGACGCACAATAACACAGCATTGCCTTATACGGTCGGCATTCCAAACCCATCAAATGTACTTTGTGGATTCGTTTTGAAAGCCTCAAAGTCTGCAGTCTCTACGAGTTAAGTTAAGTTTTGCTTTAACAAAAAGAAATAAATACAAATAACTGCAAGTCGCTTTGCATAAAAGCGCGCAGCAAACCCCTTTCTTAGCACTTTGTGCAGTGAGGACCTGATTCTGCGTTTCACAAAGGCTTCATGCAAATATAGTTTTTAATTTTAAATTAGCCATTATTACTCACCAGTCAGATGTGGGGTTACGCGAGGTCACAATCAAACACCCACCTTCCCCGTTGTTTATTAGTCTTAAATGATCCTCGATTTAATTCAGTTTGCTATTCTCCCCGTCTGAACGCCTCCTTCTATACCCTTCCTCCTCCTCCTCCTCCTCTCCTCCTCCTCCTCCTCCTCCACCACGTATTTACCGCTCCACCGATTGTTGTTTTGTAGACGGCAGCTGCCCCACCTCCTCGCCCCCTCCCTCCACCTCCTCCTTGAGGTCCTCGCTCCATCAGGTAGGAGGAGGAGGAGGAGGAGAACCACACAAGAGATCAGAAAGTCAGAAATAATAATGATTTCTCGAGCTCTCCATATATATTGAGGGGCTCTTTTTATTTATTTCAATTTTTTTCTGTTGCTTGATGTTTGCTGAACCTTCGTTCGGCCGCCTTATTAATTTTTGCGGCCCCCCGAAGAAAATACTAAATATACACATTCGATTGTGCGGCAGATTGCGGCGCATAAATTAGATTAGGGCCAATTACTCGGCTTTTAGTCGTGATCCATAATTTAAAAGTAGCCCGTAGCCCCTCGCGTCTTGTTTGTCGCGAGCTTCCTTTTCCGTTTTTTTTCCTCTTGATTTCTTACCCCCGGATCCTCGGGCGAATTATCGCTTCCTGTGATAATGCGGGCGTCTCAGTTGTCGCCGTGGCAACCGGGACGTCGTCTCAGACGGTCCGCCTCCGCACCTCGCCGGGTCCACTGGTCCCCCCTCTCGCAGTTCATTATTACTGAGGAAGAGACGATCCCTCTTACTTACTTAGACGTGGGTGTGTGTGTGTTTGTGTGTTGTGTGTTTGTGTGTTTGTGTGTTTGTTTGCTTGGTGTGTTGTTTGGGTTGGCTCTTGTCCAGCCCAAAAAAACGGTTGAAAGACACAAGGACTGGGGACTTAAGTGTGTCCGTCTGTTCTGTGTCTGTCAAGCTGTCTGTGTTCTGTCTGTCCTGTCTGTCTGTGTCTGTCTGTGTGTGTGTGTGTGTGTGTGTGTTTGTCCCAATCATCAAATGGTGGTCCAAGTTAGGCGAATGAATGACCCGAGGACGAGGGGATAAATGTAAGATCAGCATATCGTGTCGTATCGTGTGTGTTTTTTGGTACAGTATATGAGGAAGATGACCTAGCATGGCCATGATCGGCCTCCCAACAGACAGACAATAGAAGAGGGGTGTGGGGGGGGGGGGGGCTTCCATCCCACACCAGTTTAATTAACACAAGCTTTGTTTTGGCATCCATGTTTGTTTTTTCCATCCACATGACAAACAAACCCTGTTGTTGTGAAAAATGTGAAAATATTCACGCAGCAACACAGCAACCAAGGGGGGGGGGGGTGCGTGTGTCTGTGTGTATATGCGTGTGTGTGTGTGTGTGTGTGTTGCGTGTGCGTGTGTGTGTGCGTGGGTGCGTGTGTGTGTGTTTAACCTCTATGAATAGCTTCCAGAACACACCACAAGCCATGTAATCAGGCAGGGAGGAGGAGACCTGTGCCGTGCGGCTGTGTGGCTGTTGTTGTTTGTTGTTGTTGTTTGTTGTTGTTGTTGTTGCTGGGTATTGTTCACGTGTTCTGTTGCCTGGTGATGGCAGAGTTCTGAGAGCTGTGAGGGCTTATGAGGTCGGGCATCAGCCATCGGTGAGACACTATATGGTCTATAATCTATAGCTGTTTGTCTCTGATACACACACACACACACACACACACACACACACACACAAATCTGCACACACACACACACACACACACACACACACACACACACACACACACACACACACACACACACACACACACACACACACACACACCGTACACCTGTATGCTCTCTCTCTCACAGCCCAATGCAGCCTACGGTTAATCTTGATGACCCCACCCCTCTCTCCCCACCGATGCTAACCACGCCCCCACCACCATCACTTCCTGCACGCAAACCGGGACACGCAGCAGGGTGCCTCCCTCGCCGCCTGTGTCACCATGGAAACGGACGGAGCGACCCGGGCCGCGGGAAACTCTCCTGTAAAGTGGGTTTACGAGGACCGTCCGCGTTAGAAGGGTCTATCCAGCCGTGATTATATTATCTTCTCAGGCCCCGGTCAAGGTCCTATTTCCATAACCTTGTGGCGAGAAGGCATGTCAACCAAAAGACATCTGCATATATAAATATCACAAGAGGGCGGCGGCCACGGCGTTTGACGGACAGACGGGGGCGCCGGGAAAGGGCGGGGTGATCTGAGAGAGTGACAGCTGAGCCAGCGGCATCAGGCAGCGTGTGAGGACATCGGAGGGTTTTCATTGGTTCAGGGTATTGGATCGGAGGGTTTTCATTGGTTCAGGGTATTGGATCGGAGGGTTTTCATTGGTTCAGGGTATTGGATCGGAGGGTTTTCATTGGTTCAGGGTATTCGATCGAAGGGTTTTCATTGGTTCAGGGAATTAGATCTGGGGGCTTTCGTTGGTTCAGGGTAATAGATCGGAGGGTTTTGATTGGTTCTGGGTATTAGATCGGAGGTGGCGATTGGTTCAGAGCATTAGATCGGAGGGTTTTCATTGGTTCAGGGTACTGCCAGTGCAATGTCCTGTAACCCTAACCCTGGACTCAACAGGGGACAGTGTTTGTACAGTTTGCTAACCAGTGGCTAAAAGCTTTCTCCTCTGGGCTCCAACTGTACAGAACCGCATTACTGCAGCCGGGCTGGCCTCAGATAAACAGGTGAAGTATTTTAATCAGTTCAAGCCTTGGATGTGAATAAACGTTGCTATGACAACAGGTGCGTGCGTGTGTGTGTGTGTGTGTGCGTGTGCGTGTGCGTGTGTGTGTGTGTTTGTTTTGGAGTTGCCAGGCATGAGTGGTCTCCGTGGAAAAACTAATGTGCTACGATGATGTCACGCGGATTGTAACGTCAATTATAACCTCGGACGAAGTTTTGTAGCGGTTGCCGCGGCGATGCAGAGGCGAGAGCTGTTTGTTATCGGCGCCCGGAGACCCCGGGATCAAGTACGGCCGTGGGCGGTCTCCATGGAAACATAATGTCATTTGTGGGAAACTGACTAATGTCATGTGAAGTGCGGCATCAATTATTGCCTCCATATCATTCAAATGGATATGTGGCGAACCCTCGGCAACACAACGTGAGTTTCAAGCGCCGCCTGATTGGCCCCAACTGTTAGCGTCCTACTCCGGGCTCTCCTGTCGCACTAAAGTATCACGAGAGAGACTGGAAATCCACCTCGTTCTTCACTGGTTCAGCGGCGAAAATGAGAAACGCGGTACATAAGAATGAAGCGAAAGACCTTGTGCCGCCGAGGAGCCGTGTGTGTCGCCGGGGACTTTTTTGTGTCGCGAGGCGAAATCTGAAAGGCGTGCGGTAAGCCTGACCTCGCGGGAAAAGCGTCTGGCTGAGGCTGTGTTTGGGACGATCCAGGTCCACGTAAAAAAAAAGAACACGACAAAGAATACGACGCGACCGGTACGTACCAGGAGTTACTGTGAGCTCCTCGTGGCCCAAGGTCCAACCAATTCATCCGCTCGTCTCCCATCTTTGGTAGACTCGGAGACTCGGAGGAGGTGTCGATACACAAAGTGGACGACGATGAAAGATCATGCAAATCAGGTTGGCAGTGAGCTCAATGTGTTTGTGACCTGGGGGGGGGGGAGGGGGGGGCGGTCTGGTGTCGTCAAAGATGCAGTATGCCCACGCGTGGCGCTATGAGATTTAAATGGTCACACACACACACACACACACGTACACACAGTCAAACACACACACACACACACACACACACAGACACTCGGATTGCCAAAGTGTGCTTTCATCGCCGGCCAGGTACAGCTACACTGCCAGGAAGAACCTCCGAGGGAAGACACAAACACACAAACACACAAACACACACACCACACACACACACACACAGTGTCACGCCAACCCCCCCGCCCCCCCCCCCCCCGCCGCCACCCCTCCATCATAATTCTCAGAATGAAGCGAAGGGAACCTGGTTACGCTTTCTCATTCGCTGTTGTGTAGAAACTCAGCTCCTTGAATGAATGGCTGAGGAGGTTTTGTGTCAGCGTGTGTGTGTGTGTGTGTGTGTGTGTGTGTGTGTGCGTGCGTGCGTGTGTGTGTGTGCGTGTATTCTCGTGGCTGGTGGGGTGTGGGTGGGGGGGGTGAGGGGGGTCATGAGCTCATCATCGGCGGTCCTGAGTGATGTGATGGCGACGTCATTATCTATTTCTATACACCGTTTGACCGCCGCCGCTCTTAAGCCCCGTGTCCTTTTCGCGCGGCTGTTGAATGGCGTGCCGGGGCACCGCCACCGACACCGCCGCCGCCGTCGCCGCTGCCGCCGCCACGGGATTGGTTTATTATAGCAGAGCAATTCCAAACCGCTCGCCTCCACACCCTATCTCTAAATGGACGACAGGCCGGGGTCGTCGTAGGGTCAAGGCCTCGCCTGGGTGACGCACGGTGAAAGTGCTTTGGCCTTCGCTGCCTCCTAACCGCTAAGCGACGCCCCCCCCCCGTCCCCCCTCCTCTAATACCGGGAGGAGGTTTCAGTGTTTGAGGTGCATACATCTACATCTTCCACGTATGCGTTCCTACACGTTCTCATTCTTCTTCCGTCTGAGTTTATGTCTGTTTGTGTGTGTGTGTGATTGTGTGTGTGTGTGTGTGTGTGTGTGTGTGTACTGTGAGACAGCCAGTGTTTAAACAGGTGGTGCCCCTAACCTCCATGTGTTTGGCCCGTTGGTCTGTCCGTGTGTGTGTGTCTCCAAGACCGTGGGAGCGAGACTTCAGCGAGGTTCCTGCTGATGGATGGATGGATGGATGGATGGACGGACGGTGGTTTCTGTCCCGGGTGCCACCGTGTCCAGCCCAGCGGTGGTGAGGGTGCAGAGAGCATGGTGGGTCTCTGCCTGTTCCCTGCCGCCAACACGAGGACATCTTCAACAACAGTCCTACCTATTATTCATTCCTGTGTACTCGATGTGTACTTTTTGTGTGTGTGTGTGTGTGTGTGTGTGTGTGTGTGTGTGTGTGTGTGTGTGTGTGTGTGTGTGTGTGTGTGTGTGTGTGTGTGTGCGCTGTCATCACTACGAGGAACGTGGGGGGCCGAGGGGGGGGGGACATGGTGCAGGTCCTGGAGCTGTGGAGGGCTTCTTCTCCTGCTGCCGTCCATGTGACCTAGAAGACCTAGCGAGACCATACCCAGGTCACTCTGACACTCTAACTCTGACACACACATCCTCTATGATATCTCAATTGAAGACCATTTAAGACCATTTCAGAAAATCAACACACTTTCACTGAATTTCTGTTGTATCTCAAGCAACTATTTCTGCCCACTCCATCAATCTCCGTCGTAAATTATAGTGATTGTGTGGCTGTTACCTCCGATTGCTTTGTGTGTGTGTGTGATTAGAGAGCTCTGCCCTTCATCTTGTCCTCTCCTGCCGGACGCAGCAGCTCAGTTAGAACAGTGAGAACGGCCTCTGTGGCTTTCTGTATAGCGCTGGCTTTGCACCCTAGCCCTTCCAGGGCCGCCTGGTGGTGCATTATGGGTGCTGACTCCTTCCAAGTCTGGATGCCTTCGTCCTTTGTCTCGCAGTGACTTCTGTACTGCCGGAGCACAGCCAGGTCCCCCGGGGTGTCCGAGTTCTTCCCGAGGGCCTTGGCCGGCTGCAGCGGAGCCTGGGCGAAGGCACGGACCGGACAGCTGCCCCACGCCCACCAGGCCCAGGCCTTCTCGAGTCGGCCCCGCTGCCAGGGCCAGCTCGGCCGCGCCGGCCCCCGCCACTAGCCGGGGCTCGGCCAGGAGGGAGCGGTACACTCTCAGGCAGGCGTCCACGGCCGCCTGGGCGATGACCAGCAGGGCTGGGTCTGGGCTGCGGAGAGTGACCGTAACCGCGGAGCAGGCTTCACCGTCCACTGTCACGCTAGCCTGAAGAGGCAGATTAAAGCCAGGGAGGTCAGAAGAGGTTTGGTTGTCCCTCCTGGGAGATCTACAGACCATGGCGGCGGTGGGAGAGTATTTCCGAGTATTTTGGACGGTTTTCCCCCGGGCCTGTTTATCTTCCGCTCATCGTGGGCCGTGCACGTGCATCGTGTGCTCATTAGTGAGGCGGTGCATTGTCTCCGTCGTCTTCGTCGTCGTCTTCGTCATGCTGCCGTGGTGGACGGTGATGGACAGCGCGTTTCTGCAGGCAGCCTCTAATCTGGTCGCATCTCTGAGTTCCTCTTGTTCTGCCGTGTCCTCACTCCACACACACACATTATCTCTGGCTCCATCACAGACACTTCCCCATATCTCGGCTGTCAGATCCACCCGGTCATCAAACTCCTCCGTTCTTTTGACAGCGTCATCCTCCCCCTCCGCCTCCGCCTCCCTGCTCTCCACATGTGTCATCTTTCTGTTTTCCAGCTGTGATGGAGCATCCCCATCTCCTTGACCAGCACTATTCCCGTGGTATTTAGTTTTCTCTTCGCCGTGAGTTTCTCTAGCTACCGCTTGCCTCTCTGTCTCCCATCTGGGCCTCGTCATCTGTTCTCCGTCTGTCTCCATGATGTGCGTCTCCTGACTCACCTCCTCCCCCGTCTTGTCCTTTTTCGTTGCCTACCTCCTGATGCTCCTCACCCCCGACCTCCGAGTGAGTCATGCAGCACCGTGCGGACGCTCACAG
>PIJE02005058.1:10000-15000 GCA_002895965.2 Coryphaenoides rupestris | reverse complement strand
GACGACGACGACGATGACACACCGCCGCCTATCTGCCCGAGACAGACGCCCGGGACAATAAATCGCCGCCGTTTGATTTCCTCCCCCGTGCCATTTGAGTAACTCCTCCCGTCTGCGTTTAATACAAACCACCAACCACCAACCACCACCATCACCACCCACCACCACCACCACCAGCCTAAACGCTCACCTTTTATCTGCCCGTTTAAAATTCATACGGCCCCCGACCGGCTGATTACTTTTTTTTTTTTTTTTTACACGCACGCACGTTTTTGCTTTTCCGCCGCCACCGCCGCCGCCGTCGTCTCTGACCTCCCGTCGGCCAATTAGCATATTAACGCTCGGCGCGGGAAAGCGAGCTGTCCTCTCCGCTTTTGTGGCCGTAATTGCGTTTGTAATTTTTTGGGGAAAGTGAGAATAAAGCGAAAAGGCCACGGAGGGGAGGAGCCGGGACATGAATTAAGGAAAGGGCAAACGCTGGGAGTCCTATATACACATATATATATATATATATATATGTATATAATATAAATATATATACACTGTATATTGAATCAAAGGGCTTTTAATTTGCTATATCTACCTTGTGTGTTACTTTACGTTGTTCCCAACACACGCAACACGTGTTCCCGTGGTGTGTTTGTTTTAATGCCTTTAATGACCTTCATCATCGTCTTCATACACGAAGGTCTTCACACGCCAGGAGTAGTTACACCGGGAGTACAGTTCACATAATGACACACGTAGCATCCCTGAACACGCCAACACGGCGGCGGCGGCGGTCATGTGGTTAAGGTTAATTTAAACTAATAATTGCGCAACGTAAGACAGAGCGAGCGAGTCGATGTTAATTAATTATGAACGCGCTCGGCGCCACCGTTTGGACCGCCGGCGTGTTAATCTTACTGCACGTTCGTAACGTTCCCGTGAATACCAGCGTTCCCGTATTAGCGTCGTCTCAGGAACGCAGCGGACGGCGACGTTGGTCTCGTGCCGCTCATTCACGTCGGACCAATAAAGGTTTTGTGTGTTTTCGTGTAACGACCCTTAATGGGCTCCTGTGGTCTCCGTGGTGATGGACTTCTCTGTGCCTCTCTGCGGCGTGTGTTCATTACACCCCCCGCTGTGATGATACAGGTGCTATAAGTCAGCCCGCTGTTTTATTGTCGTGTTTATTGATCCGTTCATTTCTTTGCACACGTGTTCATGTGAGGATTCATACACCAATCACTTCATACAAACACAACACATACAGTAGGTTTGGTTTTTCCATGTAACCTACAGTACATGGATATTGATCTGACTGTACCTCTGTGGGCGGGGCCTGCGGGCTGATTGATTAATTGGGAGAGTCCATTTCTTGTTAACTCATAGGGTAGTGAAAGGTGTAGCAGTCGTAGCCACATAACGTCGCTGGAGGGAATGGAAAGACAAGGTCATCAAGACGGAGAGAGAGGGAGAGAGAGCGAGGGGGGAGACAGAGGGAGAGAGGGAGAGGGAGAGGGAGATAGAGAGAGAAAGAAAGAGAGAGAGAGAGAGAGAGGGAGAGGGAGATAAAGAGAGAGAGGGAGAAATAGAAAGAGAGGGAGAGAGAGAGAGAGGGAGAGGGGGATAAAGAGAGAGAGGGAGAGATAGAAAGAGAGGGAGAGGGAGAGGAAGGGAGAGAGGGAGAGATGAAGAGAGAGGGAGAGAGAGAGAGAGAGAGGTAGGGAGAGAGAGAGAGAGAGAGAGAGAGAGAGAGAGAGAGAGAGAGAGAGGGAGAGGAGAGGGAGAAGAGAGAGAGGGAGAGAGAGAGAGAGGAGAGAGAGAGGGAGGGGGATAAAGAGAGAGAGGGAGAGATAGAAAGAGAGGGAGAGGGAGAGGAAGGGAGAGAGGGAGAGATGAAGAGAGAGGGAGAGAGAGAGAGAGGTAGGGGGAGAGGGAGATAAAGAGAGAGAGAGAGGGAGAGGGAGGGGGAGAGGGAGATAACGAGAGAGAGGGAGAGATAGAAAGCGAGGGAGAGGGGGAGCGAGAAGGAGGGAGGTAGGGAGAGAGAGAGAGAGAGAGAGAGAGAGAGAGAGAGAGAGAGAGAGAGATATTAACTTATGTGTAAGAACAGCACTTTGAATGGTTATAGATAATAGAATAAATGTATATGATAGTGAGATAAATGCAAGATTATTAGAGAAATATAATCTGCTAACAATTCTAACTTATATGAATTATAAATGTAATTTTAGTATATATGGGTCAACCCCTCACGTTGTGGGAGGAGTTTCCAGTTCCCCGGTCTTCCTGGGCCTTGCCGTGGTGTTTTATGTTCATCTCTGTATTAGTTTGTCCTTCTTAGTCGTCGGCGGGTAATTTAATTTCCCCGCTAACAGGTTCTTTGTGTTTGTTTGTGTAAAAAATAAAAACACACTTTTAGTTTGAGGCCGACCGCGTTCCCATGACTCTGGAACCGCTCGCTCTCCCGCCTTCGATTCGTCCTGTAAAACCTCATCGTGACCCGTGGGCCTCACTTGAGATCAGACGGCGCCGACACGTACCTGCCAATCCACCGGTTGTTTGTTGCTGTTGTCACGCCAACACAACATGGAGGTGGGGCCGAGCGACGGAAATGTAAATGTGATTAAATGTGAATGTAAATGTAAATGTAAATGTAAATGTAAATGCCAGTCAGACGCCACGCAGGCGAGAGCAACTCGGGGACTTTTCACGACGCGGTTTTGAAATAACCACCAGAAAATCCCACGCGACCTTCTTCAAGGTTAAGCATTTGGAGATAACGAGATCCGGCAAGGATGGGACCGATAAGAAATATACATTTTATAATCAAATATTGATTTTTTGTTTTCCATCTCGCTTTCTGGCCGACTCAATCCAACTGACTTTGTCGTGACGACAAACCGACATTTTATGAACCGTCGTCGTCACAGGAAGGGAAAGTAAATACTTTTACACAATCACCGTTATTTATACTTTGTCTTGTTGTGCATCCTTTTAGTACTTTTATTTTCAATTACTTTTGCTTGCTACTTTTTTAATTGAAAATTTAATGGTCTCCTGTGTGTTCTATACGTTCAATAATTGAGTACATTTATTCTGAAGTACTTGTTCTTGCTGTTAATGAATACACCATAGTACTGTAGTTTTATTAAATAATATTAATTTGACCAATTGCATTGCATTGAGATTACGTCACTAATCCGCGTAGTTCCGTCATATTTTACAAACTTTCACTCGGCCCTCTGGTTCCCGAGGGGGCGGATCAAATGACTCACCCGATCAATAATGATTTATCTGCAAAATACCTATTGATCGGCGTCGCGTATTATCTTAATGTCATGATGTATTCGCTAAAGGTCTCCGGGGAGTAGTTAATAAATACGTGTCGTGAAGTTCAATTCCCATCGATCCACGCCGAGCCGAGCCCGCCGCCGCCGCCCGAAGTATCTCAGCATCGACGCCGCGCCGTTCTGTAATCGTGTTCGTCGACGTCGGCGGCGTTCAGGTTTATTTTTGGACCTTAAGGATCAAAACCGTCGCCAAAATGTCAGACGAAGTCCCGCCTTGATCCAGCCACGCCCACCGCGGCAAGACTTTCCCTGTTTAGCCGTTGTTGTTGTTGTTGTTGTTGCTCGGCAATCCCTTCATCCGTTCATCCATCCATCCATCTCCCCATCCAAGCATCCATCCATCCATCAGTTTCTCCATTCCTCCCGTCCAGCACGACCCATCAACACAGATCTTCCACCGCCTCCTCACCCGAGAATATATATGACCCCCCCCCCCCGCCCCCCCCCCCCCCCCCCCGTTTCCATACCTTCAGCAGACCGACGAATCTCACCCGTACCCCTTCGTTCTCTCCTCTCATCTCTCTCACAACACACAACAGACACACACACACACACGCAACACACACACACACACACACACAAACACACACAAACACGCACACACACACACACACACACACACACACACACACACACACACACACACACACACACACACACACACACACACACAGTGACTGCCCTCAAGCGCATGGATGCACAAGCAAGCACAGCATCACAAGCACACACACACACACACACATATAGTGTATATATACTGTATATTTTTATATAGTGTGTACACTCACTGTGAGGGGTGGTGAGGCATTGGGGGTAGGAGGGCGTGGGGGGGGTGGGGCGGGGGGACGAACAGCGATCAGATTAGGGAAGCTTTTGTGATCTGGGAGCTGCAGAGAACTGCAGGATTATGTATCAGCCATCTGAGCTGTCTTGGGAACTGCCAAGAGCAACATGCAAACATACACAGGCACACACACACACACACACAGATGCACAATCTCTCTTTCACACACAGACACACACACACGCACATAATACATATATGCTAATGCAGCGTTCTTCAACCATAATAGAAAATAAATATCGTATAAATATTGTCCAGCAAATAAAGTAGAATGGCTTGCTACTATTTAGAATACAATGTTGCTTTGAGCATTCCGTCATGTTTTGTGTTAATTTGTGTTCGCAAAATAAACACACTTTCTCTCAACTGTTTCCCACTGGCCATGACCCTCCTGCGGTATTAATTGTGTGTACAGGGGGTGCTGGGCCTCTGCTCAGCCACTGCATGTGTCTTCATCTATTGTTTAGTGTTTTGCATATGAGGTGGTCCGCGAAAGGTCTCGAAGACAATTTAGTGGTACATACATCTAGTCAAAGGTTGGGAGCTGCTGTGCTAATATACTTTATTCACCCATAGCGGCACACACACACACACACACACACACACACACGCACAGATAAAATGGTGCAAAAGAGAAAAGCAGGCTTACTGAGTGTGTGTGTGTGTGTGTGTGGGGGGGGGTTCTAGTAGGATCTCACAGCAAACCATATCTCTTAGTCTCTTTAGTCGTGGTCTTGCTTTGGCTGTGAAGCAGAAATGAGATGAAACCCTTGACACAACTTTGAAATATTGCTGGGGTTCTCTCCACGGGTGAAATG
>PIJE02005058.1:0-5000 GCA_002895965.2 Coryphaenoides rupestris | reverse complement strand
GAGAGAGAGAGAGAGAGAGAGAGAGAGAGAGAGAGAGAGAGAGAGAGAGAGAGAGAGAGAGAGAGAGAGGCAGATCGCAGGTGAGATGAAAAAAGGATCCGAAAACCCGTAAGGGAACACGGGAACTCCTGACCTCGGGATCCACAAGACGACGACGACGACGACGACGACGGCGACGACGACGACGACGACGACGCGTAACCGAGACGAACAAAGCGGCAAGCGTAAGCGAGGAATTGGAGTGACGTGTACAAGGATGCTGATGAGCGGGAACGAGGTGCAGGTGGGAAGACTTAACAGGGAAACAAGACAGACGCGGGGGGGGCGGGATTTAATCGATTAGTCCCGAGGGGCACCTGGGCACCCAACCCCCGAGATCACAGCATCACAAGCCACTCCCCTTCCTCGACGTATCATACAGTATACCACCTGCAGCGATGACCTCATCCACAAGGGAGTCATATCGTCACGGTGATGAGGTGATGGTGGTGGTGGTGGTGGTGGTGGTGGTGGTGGTGGTGGTGGTGGTGGTGGTGGTGGTGGTGGTGATGGTGGTGGTGATGGTGGTGGTGGTGGTGGTGGTGGTGGTGGTGGTGGTGGTGGTGGTGATGGTGGCCCGTTTTTACAACTTGACGCTGCGGGGTCATGATGGGCGCTGCGGGGTCATGATGGGCGCTGCGGGGTCATGATGGGCGCTGCGGGGTCATGATGGGCGCTGCGGGGTCATGATGGGCGTGTCGGCGCGTAAGTCAACATCAGGGCTTCTTTTGCGCGAGCATCTTATGGATTTGAGCCGTTTCATAAACGTATTAGACCGCATTTAACGCGCTAATTTAGTCCTTCGCCAAACGTAAGAACGTCAAAGCGTTGCTCTCTTGCACGTATAAATGTGTTCGACATGTTAGACAACCTTCACGATTACACATCTCTCTCTCTCTCTCATCTCTCTCGATGTCTCTCTCTCTGGGCTTCCAAGCTGTCATCGATGTGTGCTTTGCGAGCTCCGTGAGAAATCCCCCCTCCCCCCACACCTGACAGATAATAAGAATAGAGCCGGCTCTGATTATTATATAACCACTCAACTCCATCTGAAATAACTGTCATCCAGCCGGTAACAATCGGACCGCCGAGCCTTCTCACAATTATCAAAAAGGCCCGGCAGTGGAGGGTCCTAATTGACGCTGTAATTGACGCTGTCGATCTTACGCCCGCCGGACAAAGACGCCGCGGTCTCTCTCCCGCCGCAGTGAAAACGGTTGTCGCTCGGACGGAAGACGAGAAGGTGCGCTCGTGACTTTCGGTGCGACGCGTGCGTTGATTAAAGGAACAACGACTCATGAATAAAATGTGTCCTCGTTTGAGTACGTCGGCGGGCAAAGTGACCAATCGGAGGGCTCGCTTCGATCCTTCTGTTGACTGTTGCGCACGCAGGATAATTTTAGGTCCTTCACGGCGGTGTCAGGTGACTCACGGTCGCCCGACTTAGCGGAGAGATCTGCGAGGAGGAGGAGGACGACGATGAGGAGGAAGAGGAGGAGGAGGAGGAGGAGGAGGAGGAGGAAGAGGGGGAGGAGGAGGAGGAAGGAAAAGCGATCTTGGAACGTTAGATCCCCTCCGAGATCCTCGCGCGAGCTAATTTAATTTCCCCCGAGGAAGGCCTCGCAGTAATGAGCCAGCCGCACACAACAACACACAACAACACAACAACACACAACAACACACAACAACACACAACAACACAACACAACACAACAACAACACACAACAACACACAACATGTGTTTTCCGTGTGACGCGTGTTCACTCAGTGACTCAGATCACAGGTTTGTTGCTCATTTGGTCGACGCAAGAATGTGTGCGCTGAGTGTAACTTCTGCAGCCGTCCTCACACACACACACACACACACACACACACACACACACACACACACACACACACACACACACACACACACACACACACACACAACACACACACACACTTTTGTGTTCTGTCAACAAATTGGACGTCCCACGTTTTAATACGACAACTTGAAAAACAGCAGCCGAAAGTCCAGTGTGTGTGTGTGTGTGTGTGTGTTGTGTGTGTGTGTGTGTGTGTGTGTGTAGCTCGCCTCCCTTCGCCGCCCGCCCAACTTTAGTAAGTAAGGACAGTAAAGTAAGTCAAGTCCAAAGAAAGAAAGACAATCTCAGTAAGAAACAGTAAAACAGAAACACAGACGACGGCGACGCTGAGCCGGTGAGTCTTGAGCTGTCAGACAGAGGCCCCAGATTGTCAGTCCAGTGGAAGGGTTTGGGCGTTCCACAGGGCAGGGGCCACAATTTCACGAAGGCTCGATCACCTTCTGCTCTTTGTTCTACCTCTTTGGATCTAACCAAAGCACAGTGTGTGTGTGTGAGGGCCCCACAAAGCACAGTGTGTGTGTGTGAGGGCCCCACAAAGCACAGTGTGTGTGTGTGAGGGCCCCACAAAGCACAGTGTGTGTGTGTGAGGGCCCCACAAAGCACAGTGTGTGTGTGTGAGCGCCTCAGTGTTGCATTGTGTGTTAGTGTGTGTTAGTGTGTGTCACTGTGTGTTTCTTCTGTCTCTCTCTCTTGTTTTGTTTTGTCGTGTTACTTTTCTCTTTCTCTTTTCTCTCTCTCTCTCTCTCTCTCTCTCTCTCTCTCTCTCTCTCTCTCTCTCTCTCGGGAGCCCGGCCTGCCATGCGTTGCTCTCTCGCCCCGTGGAGAGAGAGAGCGAGAGAGAGAGAGAGAGAGACGTACGTTCTCCCGATGGTGAGTCATATTCGCGTGTCTTTAATCCTGCACAGCGGGGGTCTCCGGGGGTGAGGGGAGGTGAGTAGTGTGTGTGTGTGTTGGTGTGTGTGTGTGTGTGTGTGTATGTGTGTGTGATGTGTGTGTGTGTGTGTGTGTGTGTGTGTGTGTGTGTGTGTGTGTGTGTGTGAGTGTGTGTGTGGTGGATGGGTTGAGAGGGAACAGCTGGAAGTAAAGAAGAACACCGATAGAGCCGGGCGTCGGGGGAGGTATGGGGGAGGTAGTGGGAGGTACGGGGGGGGGGGGGGGGGGGGGGCGGGTTCAGGGGGGGGGCGAGCACTGGCAGCAGCAGCCAGCAGCAGCAACAGCAGCAGCAGCCAGCAGCAGCACCAGCAGCAGCAGCCAGCAGCGACGCTCGGAGCCGTTCGTCGTCATTGTTATTTTATGAAGGAACAAATCAGTGAATTTTGTTCAAGCGGACCCCCGAACCCCGACACTGAAAGCGCCGGAACACACAACAACAGTCCCTGGTACACCAGTTAGATACTGGAGATAGATAGTCCCCCTTCCAGTCCTCCCCAGTTCTTCGCTGGAGGTTTGAAAAGACGAACAGAGACTGAACCGAGGTCTCGTAATAATCGTCTGTCAACAACGCAGACGGGCCAGCGCGCCGCTGCTCCCGTGGGCTTATGGGTAAAAAAAAAAAAAACCCCAATCCCAAAGCACACAGCGCCGTGTTGGGACAAACGTGAGGACTAGTGACATCACAAGTGGGAGTCTTCTCCTCCTCCTCCTCCTCCTCCTCCTCCTCCTCTTCCTCCTCCTCCTCTTCCTCCTCCTCCTCCTCCTCCTCCTCCTCCTCCTCTCCTCCTCCTCTCCTTCCTCTTCTCCTCCTCCTCTCTCCTCTCTTCCTCCTCCTCCTCCTTCCTCCTCCTCTCTCCTCTCTTCCTCCTCCTCCTCTTCCTCCTTCCTCCTCCTCCTCTTCCTCCTCCTCTTCCTCCTCTCTCCTCCTCCTCCTCCTCCTCCTCTCTTCCTCCTCCTCCTCCTCCTTCGCTCTCTCTCTGCCACCACACCGTCTAATCCGGCCTAAGCGCTTAACCCCGGGAGGAGATGTGCAGGAGATCACCTGGGCTCTGGCCGGGATCACAGCGACTTCAGCAGGAAAAATACCGGCGGCGTGGAGAGAGACGGGGGGGGGGGGGGGGGAAGAGCTGATGTCAGAAGAAGGGGGTGGATTAGCGATGAAGACTTGACACATGCAAAAGGGATGAAGAAGATGATGAATCAGAAAAAGGAGGACGCCTGTTGTGGCGCCTGTCTGATGGCGGTTACGAGGCAGCCCTGAAACGCGGCCTCCAATGGAAAATCGTCGCTTACTTGTTTCGCCATCGTTTCTGGCGACAATGGTTACGGTTAAAAACTGTGACATCATCATGACCTCCATGACCTCCTCGTTGTTTCACACACACTGAGTCTCGGCCAGAAACGTCCACACAATGGCGGACTACCTGTGTAGTTTACATGGGGTTACTAGTCGGCCTACTGTTTGGTTTGACCTCGTGTCATCATCAACGCCGTGCATCGCCACCTACTGGCCCGGCGTGCTCGGTTTCACCGTTTTGAATCTTTTATTTTTTTTGTTGCTTCGAACGGGGAATTGTTTTCTCGCGGACGGAGACGATCGTTTCCACGACGCCGCGTTTTTTTTTCCGAAACAGCCGTATAAGTGCGGACGAGGTCTTAACCTCGGCGAGCAAAGGTTTCGGCGATACGGCGCGTCGCCCCCCCGTCCCGCCATCATTTTAAAATGCCACCGGCTCTCTCTCCCGCGTTCACATTTCACCGGATCCGACCTCCAAGCTGTCGGATATTAAGTCACAAGTAGTAATGAGTCTTGACAAGGAGATTGTCTTTTGTTTTTTTTGTGGCTGATCGGTGCTCACTTAAGAAAAACCTTTTGTGGTCAAATCCTCCTCCACCGGAATAATGCAGAATAATCTGGTGTCCATAATTATTACTGTCAGAGAGAGAGTGAAGTAAAAGGTTTGGCGCGTTGACCTGTCAGAGAGCGCGGTCGCACATTCACACACACACACACATACACGTACACACACATACACACACACACACACACACACACACACACACACACACCACACACACACACACACACACACACACACACACACACACTACACACACGTACACACACACACTACACACACACATACACACACACACACACA
>PIJE02005057.1:12500-21164 GCA_002895965.2 Coryphaenoides rupestris | reverse complement strand
CACCTATATATGATACGATTATGTCATACTATATAGAAAAGAAGACAGAACAACAACTTATATTATAATACCACACTTTGTATGAGGTCCAGCAGCAAACACAGAGCATGCGTTGGAAGTGTGCCGCCAAACACACAAACCAGGAGGGTGGCCAGCACAATCAGTCACCATTTGTACAATATAGGTCATTTTTACAAATTAAACGTGCATTTGAACCCATCCTGTTAGCTGGCCCCTCCAGGGGCAGCCAGGAGCACGTGGGCAGCATGCTTCTCGACAGGCCGCCCGGGGACCAAGCAGCCTTCCAGATCTATTCGGTCCGTACTGTGATCAGGGACAGGACAGGAGAAAGCGATTCTCAACTGATGTTTTCAATTGGGGTTCTTACTCGTGGAAAGGAAGACCTCGCGCGAGCACAGGGGGAAACATTGCAAACCTCCACACAGAAAGGCCGGGAGAATCACCACCCGGGAGATAACCCAGCGTCCCACCTGGCACCACCGGAATCGAGACAGCGTCCCCAGGCGGCCGAATCGATATCAGCCTTCCTGGTGAGTACATATATATATAGTACTCTATATACGACCTGGACTACAGCACCTGAGAGCCCTCTTACTAATAGTCACCTCTATATAGACCCTTGAGACTACAGACCTGAGAGTCCTCTTTATATAAGTACCATCTATAGACCAGCAACTAACATACCTGAGAGCCTTTTAGATACGTACCTCTATATAGAACTGTAAGACTACACAGACCTGAAGGCGCTCTTTATATAGTACCGTGCTATAATAGAAACTGAACCTGACAGACTACAGAGCCCTGCTATAAGCCGTCTATTAACTGAATACAGTAGACTTCTTTATGCCGTATCTATATAGACCTGAGAACAACAGACCTGAGAGCCTCTTTTATAATAGTACCTCGTAATAGACCTGAAAGAGCTGAAACAGACCTCCGAGGCCTCTTTATAATAGTACCTCTATAATAAGACCTGAGACACAGAGCCTGAGAGCCTCTAGTAATAGTTACCGTATAATAGACCCTAGAACAACAGACCTGTAAGCTCTTTATGATAGTACCTTCTATCTAGACCTTGAGACACAGACACTGAGAGCCTTCTTTATAGTAGTACCAGTCATATAGACCTGAAGACTACAGAACCTGAGAGCCTCTTATATATAGTAACCTCGTATAATAACCTGAGACGACAGACTCTGAGAGCCTCTTTTTAATGTAACCTCTATATAGACCTGGCCAGTTATATATATATATATACATATCTATCTATATATACATACCAATATATACATACCAATATATATATAAACATACCAATATATATATATATACACATAATACCAATATATACATATCTATCTATATATATACATACCAATATATATAGACATACCAATATATATATATACATACATACCAATATATATATATATATATACATACATATCTATCTATATATATACATACCAATATATATATATGTATATATATAGAGAGAGGTAGAGAGAGAGAGAGGTAAAGAGGAGGAGAGAGAGGTAGAGAAAGAGCGAGAGAGAGAGACCTATGGGTCTATGTATCATCTTACTTTACTTTGTTTCCTCTGCAGGAAATCTCTTCATCCAGATGTGTTATGTCTGTGTTGAATCTCTTCATCCAGATGTGTTATGTCTGTGTTGAATCTCTTCATCCAGATGTGTTATGTCTGTTTCCAGTGGTGTTAATTCATTTAGAGCTCAGTGCAATCAATAAATAATTTGTTCAAACTAAACTAAAAGGTAGTATTTTATTATTTAGCATTGGCGGCTTTCTCTTCCACTTGGAACACAAAAAGCTTTTAATCTGAAAAGGTTTTAATCTGTTTCCACATGTTTTGATTGGAAGCCCCGCCCCCTCCCAAATAGCTCTGATTGGCTATGGTTGATTGGAAGCCCCACCCTCCTCCCTATAAGAGCTCTGATTGGTTGAGGTTTCTGTCACTCCTATTTGGAGATTAAATGTCACCTACTTTATTAATCCACCAAGACCTAGAATAGAACTGAATAGAATAAAATAAAACACAATAATAATATCATATACTATATATATATTATGACATAACATAATGCATTCCATAATATAATGTAGTATAATATAATGCATTGCATTATATAATCTACAATAATATAATATTGTTAGCCCAGGGTTAAAGTTAACCCGGGTCTATTGTTAGCCCAGGGTTGAAGTTAACCCGGGGTCTATTGTTAGCCCAGGGTTAACGTTAACCCGGGTCTATTGTTAGCCCAGGGTTGAAGTTAACCCGGTGTCTATTGTTAGCCCAGGGTTGAACGTTAACCCGGGTCTATTGTTAGCCCGGGGTTAAAGTTAACCCGGGTCTATTGTTAGCCCGGGGTTGAAGTTAACCCGGTGTCTATTGTTAGCCCAGGGTTGAAGTTAACCCGGGTCTATTGTTAGCCCAGGGTTGAAGTTAACCCGGGTCTATTGTTAGCCCAGGGTTAAAGTTAACCCGGGTCTATTGTTAGCCCAGGGTTAAAGTTAACCCGGGTCTATTGTTAGCCCAGGGTTGAAGTTAACCCGGGTCTATTGTTAGCCCAGGGTTAACGTTAACCCGGGTCTATTGTTAGCCCGGGGTTAAAGTTAACCCGGGTCTATTGTTAGCCCGGGGTTGAAGTTAACCCGGTGTCTATTGTTAGCCCAGGGTTGAAGTTAACCCGGGTCTATTGTTAGCCCAGGGTTGAAGTTAACCCGGGTCTATTGTTAGCCCGGGGTTGAAGTTAACCCGGGTCTATTGTTAGCCCAGGGTTGAAGTTAACCCGGGTCTATTGTTAGCCCAGGGTTAAAGTTAACACTGAGTCTATATTCAAGTGTGAAAAGCCTATAAGTGTACTTAGTTACTAAGTGTACTTAATTCGTACTTAGTTACTAAGTGTACTTAATTCGTACATGTACTTAGTTAGTACTTAGTTACTAAGTGTACTTAGTTATTAAGTGTACTTAGTTAGTACTTAGTTATTAAGTGTACTTAGTTAGTACTTAGTACTTAGTTAAGTGTACTTAGTTACAAATAGGCTTTTCACACTTGAATAAGTTAACCCTGGGTTAACGTTAAGCCTGGGTTATAATAACCCTGGGTTAATTTTCTGACGTTTCACACTAGTTTTCTTTAACCCCCACGTTTCACACTGTGAGCTTGTAGACCCTGGGTTAACTTTAACCCTGGGCTAACAATAGACCCTGAGCTAACAATAGACTCAGGGTTAACGTTTCATTTGCATATTTACTGGGTTATCGAAAATGATTGGCCGGCCCAGCACGTGACCTTTGTTTACATTTTAGCCGGCTTCGCTGTCAAAATGACGTCATCACGCCGCTGTGATGGCGATAGTAATTAAACACACACACACACACACACACAAAAGAGCGACGAGAGAGAATAACAATTAAACTGGAGAAGAGAAGAGTATATGAGGTTTTCGATTTTATTTTAAGTACAGAGAAATTAATTAATTTACATTTCAATTTCAAGATCGCCTTCACAGATGCGCGTGCGATTAATATGTAAATGAGGTGAGGTTGCGGTCTGTGATTGGATGGATAGTCGTTGATATCGCTGTTACCTTCTAACCCCACAATCATTTCATACTAGTGTGCTTGGCCCCGCAATTGCGGTGTTAACGCTGCTTCGTAGCAGGGTTAGTTAACCCAGGGTTAGTTAACCCAGGGTTAAAAGCGGTGCTAACCCACTTTAAAAAATGCAAGTGTGAAACGCTGCTGTTAAATGCGGGGTTAAGTGTAGTGTGAAAAGCATATAAGTGTACTTATATAATAAATAAAGTTGAATTTGAGGCGCGTATACCGGCTCCGCGTGCTCGCCCCCCTCGCGCTCAGTTTCCTCCTGCTCGTGACCGTAAACTGTGCCCGTCCACTCACGCGCTTCAGCTCCGCACTCGCCCAACGTCACGTGACGTCACTGTCTGAACGCTTCTCCGCGCTGTTACGTGACGTCACTGTCTGAACGCTTCTCCGCGCGGTTACGCCACCAGCGTAGAGTTCGTGACGTAGCGCGACGTACGCGCGTGATCACTTGGTATTGTTGTGTGCGCGCTCCTGCATGACGTGCTGGCGCAGAGCGCGGCCTTTATCTGGATGCTCGTGCTCAGCATCACAACAACGCTGCTTCTTGTTATCCTGAGAGACGCAAACCCCGCGGAACGTCACCCGCCCGGAGGTAAGCAGCCCGCCGCCCGGTCCCGCTCTGCTCCTCCTCCTGCTCCTGCTCCTCCTGCTCCTCCTCCTCCGGGATGCTGCGCGCTCTCGAGCCGCGGCCGGTCACGGCGGCTCGCGCTCCTCTCGTCACCGAGGCCGCGCGCCCTGGAGCTGCTGGTGCGCGCGGAGGCTCGGTCCCGCGCGCAGTCTGCACGAGCCCGCGACCAGCGAGCCTCCTGCTAGCTCCTCTCCTACTAGCTCCTCTCCTGCTGGCTCCTCTCCTGCTAGCTCCTCTCCTGCTAGCTCCCCTCCTGCTAGCTCCTCTCCTGCTGGCTCCTCTCCTGCTAGCTCCCCTCCTGCTAGCTCCTCTCCTGCTAGCTCCCCTCCTGCTCCCTCCTGCTAGCTCCTCTCCTGCTAGCTCCCCTCCTGCTAGCTCCTCTCCTGGTTCCTAGTGTAATTAAAGGTCTACCCTTGTATGTCTCATGCAATTGTAAGTCCATCAATAGTCTAATAATACAACAGTCCGAAAAATACAATAATAGTCAAAAAGAATTAATAATAATAATCCAATGGTGTAAATCCAATAATCCAACAGGTCTGATAATCCAATTTTGTGAGTAGTGTGATTGTAAATCAAATAATCCAATAGTCCAGAAACAGAAATAATAGCCCAAAAGAAAATGTAAATGTAAATCCAATAATAATAGACGAGTAATCCAATAGTGTAAGTTTAGTGTAATTGTAAATCCAATAAAGGTCCAATCAGTCCAATGGACCAAAAAGTCAGATAACAGTCCAAAAGCTAGTATGACTAGCTGTATTACTAGCTGTATGAATAGTATTATCAGCTGTATTACTAGTATTACTCGCTGTATGAATAGTATTATCAGCTGTATTACTAGTATTACTCGCTGTATTACTAGTATTACTCGCTGTATGAATAGTATCAGCTGTATTACTAGCTGTATCACTAGCATTACTATATTCTTATTTATCTTTATTTATCGGTATTTAAACATGGGACAGTATTTAGACATGAGACAGGTTAGTTGGACGGTATTTAGACATGAGAGACAGGTTAGTTGGACGGTATTTAGACATGAGAGACAGGTTAGTTGGACGGTATTTAGACATGAGTTAGACAGGTTAGTTGGACGGTATTTAGACATGAGTTAGACAGGTTAGTTGGACGGTATTTAGACATGAGTTAGACAGGTTAGTTGGACGGTATTTAGACATGAGTTAGACAGGTTAGTTGGACGGTATTTAGACATGAGTTAGACAGGTTAGTTGGACGGTATTTAGACATGAGTTAGACAGGTTAGTTGGACGGTATTTAGACAATGAGTTAGACAGGTTAGTTGGACGGTATTTAGACATGATGTTAGGACAGGTTAGTTGACGGTATTTAGACATGAGTTAGACAGGTTAGTTGGACGGTATTTAGACATGAGTTAGACAGGTTAGTTGGACGGTATTTAGACATGAGTTAGACAGGTTAGTTGGACGGTATTTAGACATGAGTTAGACAGGTTAGTTGGACGGTATTTAGACATGAGTTAGACAGGTTAGTTGGACGGTATTTAGACATGAGTTAGACAGGTTAGTTGGACGGTATTTAGACATGAGTTAGACAGGTTAGTTGGACGGTATTTAGACATGAGTTAGACAGGTTAGTTGGACGGTATTTAGACATGAGTTAGACAGGTTAGTTGGACGGTATTTAGACATGAGTTAGACAGGTTAGTTGGACGGTATTTAGACATGAGTTAGACAGGTTAGTTGGACGGTATTTAGACATGAGTTAGACAGGTTAGTTGGACGGTATTTAGACATGAGTTAGACAGGTTAGTTGGACGGTATTTAGACATGAGTTAGACAGGTTAGTTGGACGGTATTTAGACATGAGTTAGACAGGTTAGTTGGACGGTATTTAGACATGAGTTAGACAGGTTAGTTGGACGGTATTTAGACATGAGTTAGACAGGTTAGTTGGACGGTATTTAGACATGAGTTAGACAGGTTAGTTGGACGGTATTTAGACATGAGTTAGACAGGTTAGTTGGACGGTATTTAGACATGAGTTAGACAGGTTAGTTGGACGGTATTTAGACATGAGTTAGACAGGTTAGTTGGACGGTATTCAAACATGAGTTAGACAGGTTAGTTGGACAGTATTTAGACATGAGAGACAGGTTAGTTGGACGGTATTTAGACATGAGTTAGACAGGTTAGTTGGACGGTATTTAGACATGAGTTAGACAGGTTAGTTGGACGGTATTTAGACATGAGTTAGACAGGTTAGTTGGACGGTATTCAAACATGAGTTAGACAGGTTAGTTGGACAGTATTTAGACATGAGAGACAGGTTAGTTGGACGGTATTTAGACATGAGTTAGACAGGTTAGTTGGACGGTATTCAAACATGAGTTAGACAGGTTAGTTGGACAGTATTTAGACATGAGTTAGACAGGTTAGTTGGACGGTATTTAGACATGAGTAGGTTAGTTGGACGGTTAACAGAGTAAAGGTTAGTTGGACGGTAATGGTTAGACAGGTAGTGGAGGTTTAGGAGGACAGGTTAGTTGGACGGTATTCAAACATGAGTTAGACAGGTTAGTTGGACGGTATTTAGACATGAGTTAGACAGGTTAGTTGGACGGTATTCAAACATGAGTTAGACAGGTTAGTTGGACGGTATTTAGACATGAGTTAGACAGGTTAGTTGGACGGTATTCAAACATGAGTTAGACAGGTTAGTTGGACGGTATTTAGACATGAGTTAGACAGGTTAGTTGGACGGTATTTAGACATGAGTTAGACAGGTTAGTTGGACGGTATTTAGACATGAGTTAGACAGGTTAGTTGGACGGTAGTTGACTAACCTGTGTGCAGGATGGCGGAGACAGTAAAGTACGTGGACGAGGACCACAAGAGTTCGTTCCTCAAGCTGCTGAACGAACAGCGTCTGGAGGGCGACCACTGTGACATCGCTGTGGTCGTGGAGGACGTCAAGTTCCGCGCCCACCGCTGTGTCCTCGCCGCCTGCTCCAACTACTTCAAGAAACTCTTCAAGAAACATGAGGTACATGCCATGGAGTAACTCCATCACTACCACCACCTGCACCACCACCTGCACCATCACCACCACCACCATCACCACCATCACTACCTCCATCACCACCTCCACCACCACCTCCACCACCACCATCACCACCATCACTACCTCCATCACCACCTCCATCACCACCACCTCCACCACCACCATCACCACCATCACTACCTCCATCACCACCTCCGTCACCACCATCACTACCTCCACCACCACCTCATCACCTCCACCACCTCCATCACCACCACCACCACCTCCATCACCACCACCATCACCACCTCCATCACCACCTCCATCACCACCATCACTACCTCCACCACCACCTCATCACCTCCACCATCACCACCATCACCACCACCACCTCCATCACCTCCACCATCACCACCACCTCCATCACCTCCACCATCACCACCACATCACCACCTCCACCACCTCCATCACCTCCATCACCTCCACCATCACCACCACATCATCATCACCTCCATCACCTCCACCTCCATTACATCCACCTCCATCACCACCACCACCACCTCCATCACCTCCACCATCACCACCACCTCCATCACCTACACCATCACCACCACATCACCACCTCCATCACCTAAACCATCACCACCACCACCACCTCCATCACCTCCACCATCACCACCACCTCCATCACCTACACCATCACCACCACCACCTCCATCACCACCACCATCACCACCTGTACTCACACGATGATGCACTGTGTGTGTGCGCGTGCGTGTGCGTGTGTGCGCGTGTGCGTGTGTGCGCGTGTGTGTGTGTGCGTGTGTGTGGTGTGTGTGTGTGTGTGCAGGTGGATAACTCCTCAGTGATAGAGATAGACTTCATCAGGTCAGATATCTTCGAGGAGGTGCTGAGCTACATGTACACGTCTAAGATCTCCATCAGGAAGAGAGACGTCAACTTGATGATGTCATCGGGACAGATCCTAGGAATACGATTCCTGGACAAACTGTGTTCCCAGGTAACACACAACTTACACACACACACATCTTATTAAACTGTAACTTTATAACCCTGAACCAACACATTGGTCGACTGTGTTCTTGTGTGAACATGTGACTAACTGAACCGTGTCATGTGACAGGTGTGTTACGTAAGCACTGAACCGTGTCATGTGACAGGTGTGTTACGTAAGCACTGAGCCGTGTCATGTGACAGGTGTGTTACGTAAGCACTGAACCGTGTCATGTGACAGGTGTGTTACGTAAGCACTGAACCGTGTCAAGTTTCACTGTACAGAAAACATGTAGGCAGACATGTTTGCCGTGTTCAGACATGTTTTCCATGTTCAGACATGT
>PIJE02005057.1:0-7500 GCA_002895965.2 Coryphaenoides rupestris | reverse complement strand
ACATGACCATAATCACATGACCACCCACCTGAAAGGTCACATGACCATAATCACATGACCACGCCCACCTGAAAGGTAATCACATGACCATAATCACATGACCACGCCCCCCTGAAAGGTAATCACATGACCACGCCCACCTGAAAGGTAATCACATGACCATAATCACATGACCACGCCCCCCTGAAAGGTAATCACATGACCACGCCCACCTGAAAGGTAATCACATGACCATAATCACATGACCGTGCCCCCCTGAAAGGTAATCACATGACCATAATCACATGACCACGCTCACCTGAAAGGTAATCACATGACCACGCCCACATGAAAGGTAATCACATGACCATAATCACATGACCACGCCCACCTGAAAGGTAATCACATGACCACGCCCACCTGAAAGGTAATCACATGACCATAATCACATGACCACGCCCCCCTGAAAGGTAATCACATGACCACGCCCACCTGAAAGGTAATCACATGACCATAATCACAGTGTTCAGAATAGCTGTATTATGATGTGACAATAAAACACTTTGAGTACTCACTAGCACAGTACTAGTACAGTACTGTAGTTCTGCAGTACTAACATAGTAGTAGTACGACAGTACTATATTGGTACTGTAATACTGTGAGTACTGTAGTCCTATATCAGTACTACTATACTATACTACAATACTACTATATGATGTTAGTACTGTAGTAGAAGTACTCTAGTATGTGTGTGCAGAGCACCTGAAGATCCATACTGGTTTCAAGCCTTACCGATGTGACGTCTGTGGGAAGTCCTTCATCAGAGCTCCTGACCTCAAGAAGCACGAGAGAGTCCACAGCAACGAGAGGCCCTTCTCCTGCCACATGTGTGATAAGGTGGCTCTCCTGCTCCTGCTCCTGCTCCTGCTCCTCCTGCTCCTCCTCAAACTAACTCTCTCCTCCTGCTCAGACTAACTCTCTCCTGCTCAGACTAACTCTCTCCTCCTGCTCAGACTAACTCTCTCCTCCTGCTCAGACTAACTCTCTCCTCCTCCTGCTCAGACTAACCCTCTCCTCCTGCTCAGACTAACCCTCTCCTCCTCCTGCTCCTGCTCAGACTAACCCTCTCTCCTCCTGCTCAGACTAACCCTCTCCTCCTGCTCAGACTAACCCTCTCCTCCTCGCTCAGACTAACCTTCCTTTCCTGCCTCCAGACTGCATACACAAGCAACCCCTCTCCTTCCTCCTGCTCTCTGCTCAGATCGAACCCTCTCCTCCCTGCTCAGACACCTCTTCCTCTTGCCTCCACCGACTAAACCCTCTCCTCCTCTGCTCCTGCTCAGCACCTAACTCTTTCTTCCTGCTCGACTAACTCTCTCCTCCTCCTGCCTCCTGCTCAGTGACTAACCTCTCCTCCTGCTCAGACTAACCCATCTCCTCCCTGCTCAGACTAACTCTCTCTCCTGGCTCAGACTAACCCCTCCTCCTTGCTCAGATAACCCTCTCCTTCCTCCTTGCTCGCTGCTACAGACTAACCCTTCTCCTCCTGCTCAGACTAAACCCTCTCTCTGCTCAGACTAACCCTCTTGCTCCTGCTCAGGATAACCCTTCTCTCCTTGCTCAGACTAACTCTCTCCTTTCCTCCTGCTCCTGCTCAACTAACCCTTCTCTCCTGCTCAGACTAATTCCATCTCCTTCTCCTGCTCCTGCTCAGACTAACCCTCTCCTCCTCCTGCTCAGACTAACCCTCATCCTTCCTCCTCCTCCTGCTATCAGGACTAACCCTCTCTCCTGCTTTCAGACTAAGCCCTCTCCTCCTCCTGCTTTCCTGCTCAGACTAACCTCTCTTCTCCTGCTCAGGACTACACTCTCTCTTCCTCTGCTCCTGCTCGACTAACCCTTCCTCTGCTCAGCTAACCCCTCCTCCTTTGCTCAGACTAATCCCTTTTCTCCTCCTGCCTCAGGCTCAACCCTCTCCTCCTCCTGCTCCTGCTCAGACCTAACCGCTTCTCCTCCTGCTCAGACTACCTCATACATCCTGCTTCAGACTAACCCCTCTCCTCCTGCTCAGACTAACCCTTCCTCCTCCTGCTCAGCAGGACTAACCCTCTCTCCCTGCTCCTCGCTCAGACTAACTCTCTCTTTCCTGCTCAGACAACCCTCTCCTCTGCTAGACTAACCCTCTCCTTCTCCTGCTCAGACTAACCCTTCTCCTCCTCCTGCTTCCTGCCTCAGACTAACTCTTCTCCTCCTGCTCAGACTAACTCCTTTCCTCCTGCTCAGACTTAACCCTCTCCTTCTCTTGGCTCAGAGCTAACCCTCCCTCCTCTGCTCCTGCTCAGGGACTAACTCTCTCCTTCCTGCTTCGAACTAACCCTCTCCATCCTCGCCTCTGCTCAGACAACTCTCTCCTCCTGCTCAGGACTAACCCTCTCCATCCTGCCTGCTCCTGCCTCAGACTAACCCTTCTCTCCTTCCTGCTCAGACATAACCCTTCTCCTCCTCCAGCTCCTGCTCAGGACTAACTCTCCTCCTCCATGCTCAGACATAACCCTCTCCTCCTCCTGCTCCTGCTCAGACTAACCCTCTCCTCCTCCTGCTCAGACTAACCCTCTCCTCCTCCTGCTCCTGCTCAGACTAACTCTCTCCTCCTGCTCAGACTAACCCTCTCCTCCTCCTGCTCCTGCTCAGACTAACCCTCTCCTCCTCCTGCTCAAGGACAACCCTCTCCTCCTCCTGCTCAGGGACTAACTCTCTCCTCACCGCTCAGACTAACCCTCTCCTCCTCCTGCTAGACTAACCTCTCTCCTGCCTGCTCTCGCTCAGACATAACTCTCTCCTCCTGTCAGACTAACCCTCTCCAATTCCTCCTTGCTCCTGGCTCGACCTAACCCTCTCTCCTCCTGCTCGACTAACCTCTCCTCTCCTGCTCCTGCTCAGACTAACTCTCTCTCCTGCTCGAAAACTACCCTCTCTTCCTCCTTGCTTCTGACTCAGACTAACCCTCTCCTCCTCCTGGCTTCCTTGCTCAGACTAACCCTTCTCCTCCTTCTGCTCGACTAAACCTCTCTCCTCCCTCCTGCTCTGCTCAGACTCAACCCTCTCCTCCTCCTGCTCCTGCCTCAGACCTAACCTCTTCCTCCTCCTGCTCAGACTAACTCTCTTCCTCCTGCTCAGACTAACCTCCTCCTCCTTCTGCTCAGACTAACTCTCCTCTGCTCAGACTAACCCTCCTCCCTCCCTGCTCAGACTTAACCCTTTCCTCCTTCCTGCTCAGATTAACCCTCTCCTCCTCCCTGCCTTCAGACTAACTCTCTCTCCTCCTGCCCAGACTAACTCTCCCCTCCTCCTTGCTCCTGCTCGACTAACTCTCTCCTCCAGCTCAGACTATCTCTCCTCCTCCTCCTCAGACTAACTCTCTCCTCCAGCTCAGACTATCTCTCCTCCTCCTCAGACTAACTCTCCCCTCCTCCTCCTCCTGCTCAGACTAACTCTCTCCTCCTGCTCAGACTAACTCTCCCCTCCTCCTCCTCCTGCTCAGACTAACCCTCTCCTCCTGCTCAGACTAACTCTCCCCTCTCCTCCCTTCCTTGTCAGGACTAACTCTCTCCTCCTGCTCAGACTAACTCTCCCCTCCTTGCCTCCTCCGTCAGACTTAACTCTTCTTCCTTCCTGCTTCAGACTAACTACTCCCCTCCTCCTCCTCCTGCTCAGACTAAATCTCTCCTCCTGCAGGCGTTTAAACACAAGTCCCACCTTAAGGACCACGAGAGACGACATCGAGGAGAGAAACCCTTCGTCTGCTCCTCCTGCACCAAGGCCTTCGCTAAGGTACTATACTACGAGTACTACTGCTAATACTACTGTATCAAGGCCTTCGCTAAGGATACTATACTACGAGTACTACATGCTCATACTCGTATCAAGGCCTTCGCTACGGTACTATACTACGAGGTACTACTGCCTAACTATACTATCTACTGCACCAAAGGCCTTCGCTAAGGTACTATACTACGAGTACTACTGCTAATACTACTGTATCAAGGCCTTCGCTAAGGTACTATACTACGAGTACTACTGCTAATACTACTGTATCAAGGCCTTCGCTAAGGTACTATACTACGAGTACTACTGCTAATACTACTGTATCAAGGCCTTCGCTAAGGTACTATACTACGAGTACTACTGCTAATACTACTGTATCAAGGCCTTCGCTAAGGTACTATACTACGAGTACTACTGCTAATACTACTGTATCCAAGGCCTTCGCTAAGGTACTATACTACGAGTACTACTGCTAATACTACTGTACCAAGGCCTTCGCTAAGGTACTATACTACGAGTACTACTACTAATACTACTAATACTACTGCACCAAGGCCTTCGCTAAGGTACTATACTACGAGTACTACTGCTAATACTACTGTATCAAGGCCTTCGCTAAGGTACTATACTACGAGTACTACTGCTAATACTACATGCACCAACGGGCCTTCAGCTAAGGATCTATACTACGAGTACTACTGCTAAATACTACTGTTATTCCAAGGCCTTCCCCGCTAAGTACTTACTACCGAGTACTACTGCTATACTACTGCCCAAGGCCTTCGGCTAACGGGTACTCTACTACGAGTACTACTGCTAACTACTACTGTATCAAGGCCTTCGCTTAAGGGTACCTATTACTACGAGAGTTACTACTTTGCTCAATACATACTGTACCAAGGCCTTCGCTAAGGTACTATACTACATAGTCTACTACTACCTAATACCTACTAATACTACTGCACCAAGGCCTTTCGCTAAGGTACATACTACTAGTACTTACTACTTAATCACTACATGTTACCAAGGCTTCGCTTAAGGTACATTATACTAACTAGTACTCACTACATAATTACTACTAATACTACTCGACCAAGGCCTTCGGCTAACGGTACTAATACTACTTTTGGGTACTACTACTAATACTACTGTACCAAGGCCTTCGCTAAGGTACTATACTACTAGTACTACTACTAATACTACTGTACCAAGGCCTTCGCTAAGGTACTATACTACTAGTACTACTACTAATACTACTGTACCAAGGCCTTCGCTAGGTACTCATACTACGAGTATACTGCTAACTACTACTGTTACAAGGCCTTCGGCTAGGTACTATTACTACGCTATACTGCTAATACTAATGTATCAAGGGCCTTCGCTAAGGTTACTATACTACGAGTACTACCTGCTATACTACTGTCCAAGGCCTTCGCTAAGGTACTATACTACAGTACTACTAGCTAAATACTACTGTACGCAAGCCTTCGCCTAAGGTACTATACTACTAGACTAACTACTATATACTATATACTACTGCACCAAGGCCTTGCTTAAGGTACTATACTACTGTTACTACTACTAATACTACTGTTACCAAGGCCTTCGCTAGTACTATACTACGGTACTACTGCTAAATACTAACTTACCAAGGCTTCGCTAAGGTTACTATAACTACTAGTACTACTACTATACTACTAATCATTACTGCACCAAGGGGCCTTTCGCTAGTACATATACTACTGGTCACTAACGTACTTTTAATACTACTGTACCAAGGCCTTTCGCTAAGGGTACTATACTACTAGTCACTACTACTAATATGCTGTACCAAGTTCCTATCGCTAAAGGTTACTATACTACTAGTACTCTACTAATACTACTTGCACCAGGCCTTCGCTAAGGTACCTATACTACTAGATACTACTAGTACTAATACTAATATATAATACTACCTGTACCAGGCCTTCGCTAAGGTATACACGACCTATTACTATAGTACTAATAATCTATACTTACTAATACTACTGCACCAAGGGCCGTCGCTAAGGTCACTATCTTACCCACTACTACTAGTACTACTACTACTATACTACTGCACCAAAGCTTCTGCTAAGGTACTATACTCCTAGTACTTATACTAATAACTATTACCAAGGCCTTCGCTAAGGTGCGATACTATACACACATATACTAAATACTACGCACCAAGGCCTTTCGCTTAAGGTACTATACTACTGGTACTACTACTTAATACTACTTGTACCAAGGCCTTCGCTAAAGGTATATAATAACTACTAGTACTACTTATAATACTGCTGTTACAAGGCTCGCTAAGGTACTTACTACTAGTACTGCTACTAATACTACTGCCACAAGGCCTTCGTAAGTAACTATACTACATTAGTCTACTAGTACTAATACTAATACTACTGAATATTTACTGTACCAAGAGGCCTTCGTAAGGTTACTTACAAACGACTATACTACTAGTTATAATATACTATACTACTAATACCTTTACTGCCACAAGGCCGTCGTAACGGTACTATTACTACATACTACTTAGTTCTACTACTACTAATACTACCTGCCACCAAAAGCTTCGTAGGTACTATACTCAAGTTACTACTATGAATATACTGTTACCAAGGCCCTCGCTAATACTATACTACTATACTAACTCGTTTATAATATACTGCACCAAGGCCTTCGCTAGGTACTATACAACAGTTACTACTATACAGTAATTACTACTGCATCCACCATAAAAAAAAAACTAACCAATACTCATTATAAATATAAATATAAGCGATAAAAAAATAAAAAAAAAAAAGGTTTGGACGCGCTGAATCCCGAAAATGTTCACGGACGCTTGGAACGGCTACCACCGCGTGCCCCTGCGTGGAGTCGGATGCCACCTCAACTACCTTCATCACACCTTCGGCAGTGGCGCCTACACCAGGCCACCACAAGGTTTCCTGTCATCAGGGGATGGCTACAAACGCCGTTTTTGACACCGTCCTCTCGGACTATGAGCGCAAGGAACGTGTGTAGATGAGACCATCCACTATTACACCGACCTTGGAGCAACACTGGTGGAGGACCATCACTTCCTGACGCGTGTCGGCCGGTCGGGATCAGTGTTGGAACCCGCGACCAAGTTTCCATTCGCCGGGAGGTGCGCGGATTTGCTGCTCAGGGGTCGGACATCTACTACGAACCACTCCCGAATAGTACTGGACGCCATCCCGGACTCCCCACCCCGGGGCCTCCACGACGATATCAGGACTGGTTCGGCGCTTGTCAACCAGGTGGCTACTCGCCCAGTTGCGTGACCACAATGGCTCCATTTAAGCCGTCCTCAGCCCGCGCTGATTGTGTTTCCTAATGGTCCCCGATCTGGAGGAGGCTTCCAGACGTCCAAGCAAGCCCATAATTGGGGCATCCGTGAGGGGCGTGGAGAATCTACGACATGCAGAAGCGTACCCTGCCTCCGCCCTGACTGGATCGAAGCGTGGGCATTGGCACTTCCTGCTCCAACAACATTTGTCGCTGTGCCTCGGCCATACCGGGACTGCTGGCTCCAGCGAGGATGGAGGATCACCCTCGCGGGTTCGCGTTTCCTGTCCCCTGCAGGCAGCGCTATGCGGCCGTATGAAGCGAGAGGCCCTGGCTGTGCCTGGGGTCTGGAAC
>PIJE02005056.1:12500-21165 GCA_002895965.2 Coryphaenoides rupestris | reverse complement strand
AGAGAGAGAGAGATCGTCGTCCTTCCTTCTCCCCTCCTCTCCCTCCCTCATCTCCTCCTCACTTATCCTTCTTTCCTCCCTCTGTCCCTTCTCTCCCTCCCTCCCTCCTTCTCCCCTCCTCTCCCTCCCTCATCTCCTCCTCACTTATCCTTCTTTCCTCCCTCTGTCCCTTCTCTCCCTCCCTCCTCTCCTTCTCCCCTCCTCTCCCTCCCTCATCTCCTCCTCACTTATCCCTCTCTCTCTCTCCCTCTGTCCCTTCTCTCTCCTCCCTCTCCTTCCTCTCTCCCCTCCTCTCCACCTACCCTCAATCTCCCCTCCTTTCTTATAACCCCTCGTGACACACATGAACTTTCCCATAATCCCTCGGGGCCCCCTACGTCATCTAGCGGCTGTATGGTGGCCACGCCCCCCCTGGCCGCTACATAGCCCCCTCTTGAGGGGTTAGTCGTCCCCGACAACCCCATCACCCAAAACAAAATCCCGCAGGTATTCGGGCTGCCGTCGGTGTCGAACAGCCCGTCCGGGGCTCCTAGGAGGACAGGGCTGGTCGGGGCATGGTGGGCTGCCGCGGCCCCCTTTCTCCACAGCAAGCGGAGCAAGGGGGCGGTATGGTGCAAGTCTGTCCCGGTGCAGCACCACCATCCGACCCCGTCCAGGCATCCGCACCCGGTACACCACCTCTGTGATCTGCCCCACGATTTCGGCCGGCCCGCGCCAGTGGCTGCGCAGCTTGGGGGACACGCCTTTGGTGCGAGTAGGACAGTACACCCACACCTTGTCCCCAACCGCAAAGGCTTGCCCCCGACAGTGGGTGTCATAGGCCCGCTTCTGCCGCACCCCTGAGCTGGCCTGGGCCTGGCGGGTGTACTCGTGGACCACCCTCATGCGGTCCGTCAGCCGACGGTAGTAGTCCAGCTCCGCGCCCCCAGCAATCTCCGGCTCGGGCGGGGCGCCGAACACCAGGTCCACAGGTGTTCGGAGTTCCCGCCCGAGCATGAGCGCAGCAGGCGTACAGCGGCTGGATTCCTGTACCGCAGTCCGGTAGGACCACAAGACGAGAGGCAGGTGGCGGTCCCAGTCCCGCTGGTGGTGGCTGGTGAGAATGGCTAACTGAGTTGCCAGGGTGCGGTTGAAACGCTCAACCAACCCATCACTCTGGGCAACCTCGCCAAACACCTGGGACTCAAAGTTCCGGCCCTGGTCGCTGTGGAGCTCTGCAGGGACCCCGAACCGAGCGAACATCTCCTCCACCAGTCTCTCGGCGGTGGTAGCTGCCGTCTGATCCGGCACCGCGTACGCCTCCGGCCATTTGGTGAAGTAGTCCATGGCCACGAGCACGTAGCGGTTGCCGGTGTCAGTGGTGGGGAAAGGTCCAAGGATGTCCACCCCCACACGTTCCATCGGGGCCCCCACCAAGTACTGCTGCAAGGGGGCGTGAGACCGCTGGGTAGGCCCCTTCTTGGCGGTGCAGAGGTCACAGCAGTGGACATGCAGCTCCACGTCCTGTCGACACCCAGGCCAGTAGAACCGCCCACGGAGACGGTGCAGGGTCTTAGAATTCCCAAAATGCCCCGCCCCCGCAGCCCCATGGACCAACTGGAGGACCTGGGGGCGGAGCAACTGAGGCACCAGCAATTGGAGAAGGTCGGTTCCCTGCCCAGGAGCCTGCCACCGTCGGTGTGCCACCCCGTCGTGGAGCTCGAGGTTGCCCCACTGCGCATGGTAGGCTTTCACCTCTGGCCCCGCAGCAGACACTTCCGTCCACGATGGTTGACGACCGTCCTCCAGCCAGCCTCGCACTCGTCCCAACACAGCATCTGCAGCCTGGTGTTGCCGCAGCTCCCGACTGGATAGCGGCAGCCACCCGTCGCCGCTGCCGGTTTGAACAGCTGCCACCAACGGCAACCCCTGGCCCCGCTCCTCCAGTCGCTGACAGTACCGGCACTCCATCGCCGCACAAGGACGCCGGGAGAGAGCATCGGCGTTGCCATGCTGACGCCCCGGCCGGTGCTGTACCTCAAAATCATACTCCTGCAGTGCCTCCAGCCACCGGGCCACCTGGCCTCTCTGCCTGGTTCAGGGCCCGGCTGTAGTAGGCCACCACCTGCTCCCTGTCCCCTCGTCTCTGGGACAGGACAGCCCCTACCCCCACGTTACTAGCGTCGGTGTCCACAATGAAGGCCTGCTGGACCTCTGGATAGGCCAGCACGGGAGCCGCAACCAGGGCGGCCCGGAGCTGGTTGAAGGCTGCGTCGCACGCGCTATTCCAGGCGAAAATGCGGCCCTTGTCGGTGAGACGGTGCAGGGGGCTGGCAATGGTGGCAAAATCCTGCACAAATCGACGGTAGTAGGAGGCCAGCCCCAGAAAACTCTCGCAGCTCACCGATGGTGGATGGTGTTGGCCACTCCTGACTGCAGCCACCTTCGCTGGATCAGTGGCCACCCCCTGCGCACTGACCACATGTCCCATAAACAGGGTCTTTCTACGGAGCAGGTTGGCACTTCTTTGGGTTGAGGCCGCAACCCGGCCCCCCGGATAGGCGTGAAAACCCTCTTGCAGGTTAGCCATTGGCCCCCTCGAAGCTGCTGGCGTGCACCAATAGGTCGTCCAGGTACACGACACAATCGGTCACGTGGGGACAGCTGCCAACACCCGCTCCATCAGTCTCTCGAATGTGGCAGGTGCGTTGCAGAGACCAAATGGCATGACCCTGAACTGCCACAAACCCCTGCCCCAATCGTAAATGCAGTCTTTGGCCGGGCCTCTGGGGCCACTTCGACCTGCCAATTAGCCGCTGCGCATGTCCAAGGAGCTGAACCAACCGGAGCCTGTGATGTAGTCCAGGGCGTCGTCAATGCGGGGCAGGGGTAGGAGTCCTTGGTTGGTGACAGCGTTGAGTCGGCCGGTAGTCCACGCAGAACCTCCAGCTGTCGTCTTTCTTCTTCACCAGGACGGCCGGTGCTGCCCACGGGCTGTCGGATGGCTCGATGACCCCTGCAGCCGCCATCTTCCCGGATCTTCTCCTCCGCCACCTGCCGCTTAGGCAAGGGGTAGACGGTGAGGCTGCAGGCAGATGGGTGGCGACGATCTGGTGTCGATGGAATCTGGACCAACCTTGTCCGCGTGCAATCCTCTATCATTGGCAGCATAGAGGTCGACGTTGTCATCCAGGAGCTTCTTCAGCTCCTGGCGCTGGTGATCATCAGCCCCTCACAGCTCCGTTTCCACAGCTCCTGGACAGCCCGACAGGTCTCGGTCGAGGGAGAAAAGGCGGGCAGCATGGTGGCATGCCCAACTGCTGGCGTAGACGACCCCCCGGTGGCTGGCGTAGACGCCCCCCCGGCGGCTGGCGTAGACGACTCACCGGCGGCTGGCGTAGACGACCCCCCGGCGGCTGGCGTAGACGACCCCCCGGCGGCTGGCGTAGACGACTCACCGGCGGCTGGCGTAGACGACCCCCCGGCGGCTGGCGTGGACGACCCCCCGGCGGCTGGCGTGGACGACTCACCGGCGGCTGGCGTAGATGACTCACCGACGGCTGGCGTGAGTGAATGTTATGAATGAATGTTATGAAAATTTGAAATCATGTATGAATTCATCCAAGTGTCCTGAACGTTTTAATGTTTGAATGGAGTTTCTACCTGAATGTATGAATGAATGGGAAGAGGTTGAATATGAGTGGGTTTGAACATTCTCCCCCATTCATTTCAATGGGGAAGAATTGCCGGAAAACGTTGAATATTTCAAAAAGTATGAAGGGTATCAATAAGAAAAGTCATTGCAATCGATTCCTAATTGAGCTGAATCTTTTAAACTTTGAACGGAGTTTCTACATTGAAAACTGTGGGAGGAGATAGCTGGCAAAAAAACAGGGTGGAATAATAAGAAAAAAAAGAGAAAGAAATTAGAATAACATGTTGTGAATGCTTTCAGCATTCACACCAATAATAACATTCATACTTACGATCACTTTGAAAGCAACATTCAATCCATAAAAAAGTGTCAATAAATGAAATGGCTGTATTTGAGATTGACTTGATGAACTCACTGACTAAAATCTCCAATCTGTGACTGATGCTTGGAAACCATGGCAACACCATCTCGCCCGTCGATGGCCATTTTGCTTCGGTTCCCACCACTTCACTTTATAACGTTTGAGTTATGTTTTATTGTTTTATCATATTTAAGATGTTTAAAATCATGTTTAAAGATTTGTTGTTTTTTCTCAATCAAGATGTTGGACAGACTCGGTGGGAGCATTTTAAACTGAAATTAAGTTGATTAATTGAATTTTCTAAAAATATATTATTTTAGAGTTCTGCTAGCTTGAGAATCACATTGTTTGGCTAATTCGTGTTTTAATCTTATTTGTTAAACGTTTTCTGGGATTTTGGGGAATTGTATTATGAAGTTATCACTGTTGTCGTCCTTTGGCTTATTCTGTCAATAAAATGCATAAATAATTGTGTGTCTCCGAACCCCTACCCTCCTCGGACCAGTGTTAATTTTGGCAGCTATTTTAGATTTAGTCTAAATGCATCGACGGAAACTCAGAACATTTTAGTTTAGTTTTCGTCGACGAAAACTCATAAAATTTTAGTCTAGTTTTAGTCACATATAAGAAAAATAAGATGACCGGAACTGCTGTAAACAACAGACCGGGTATCCTTCTAATGATGTATTGCATAGATCGACATACTGCGCAAAGATTTGATGCATTCATCTGATTGATAAAAACCCGACAATGCGCGCCTGCCCCCCCCCCCCTCTTAGATATGGTGTGTGTGTGTGTTGTGTGTGTGTGTGTGTGTGTGTGTGTGTGTGTGTGTGTGTGTGTGTGTGTGTGTGTGCTGTGTGTGTGTGTGTGTGTCTCTGACAGGACTTTGACAGCTGTCACTAGGCTAGTTAAGTCACGGGAATGGCGCGCTGTGATTGGCCGAGCGGATATATCTGAGTCTGCTGAAAATCTGTCGTGGGGTTTTATCACAGTTTGGAAAGTAAGGGAATAAATAATATATATATAATAATATATCATATCATAATATAATGCAGAGAAACTAGGCCCGGTTGTCGCTTTTGCGGAAACGATAATTTTATTTTTAAATGGCGCCTTATCGCCGTTTTGGAAATCAAACTCTTTAATAATTCATTAAATTTTGAATGTCCGTTAGTCCACCACGAACATTTTCGTCTCGTCTCGTCTCGTCAACGAAAGTAAAAATAGATTTAGTCACAGTTTTTATTTTCAAAGATCCGTTTTCGTCACGTCAACGTCACGTCTTAGTCATGGGAAAAAGGTTGTTAACGCATATTTTTCGTCAAACATTTTGTTAACGAAATTAACACTGCCTCGGACCCTCTCCTTGCTCCTCGCTCCAGTGACTCCCTCTCCGGACCCCTACTCTCCTCGGACCCTCTCCACGCCCCTATCCCTGGATTCCCCTTTTCCCTCCGCAGACGGATCCCCGACAGACACCCTGACTGCCGGACTACCCTGACCACTGGACTACCCTGACTCTCCCTCAACCCTCCATTAAGTATTTTGGTTTAGATAGATTAGTATGAGAGATTCATTTTTTTCCTTTTATAGATATATATAGATATATATATGTTCATAATTTATATATAGAAAGAAATAGGTGTAGGTAGTATTTATTAGAATTAGTCATTAGATTAGATACAAAATATATATATATAGATATATATATTCATCAGCCAGTAGATATTATTATAATTATTTATTGTCTTTGGGTGTATATATATATATTATTATTATATATATATATATATATAGCTATATTTATATACCTCCTAGATACGTTCCCTGTGAATATAATATAAACCCTTGAAACGTAATACCTGTGTCTGAGTCCGTCTTCTCCGTTCTGGGTTTGTCACACTGGCTTTCTGTTTTTCGGGTACGGACCATAACACTCTGTCTATTGATCTGCTCCTATCTGATGTTAAAACAGCTTTAAAGACCTCAGGTCCTATGAACATGATTGTGATGCTTTTGGTCCATGATGAGGATGACGATGGTGTGTTGCTAGGCACACCAACAACTTGATCCAACCGTCACACTAATAGTTATTAAATGTTCATATTCTCCCAGCTGGACTGGACTGACCAGTTGTACTGGTGGAGACTCAGACTAGACCACCTCTATAGTGGCCATGGAGTCACATCTAAATGAACGATATTAAGTCAAGTGTCCTGCAGACACAGCTGGTCACTCAAGTGAGACAAATGTTCTTTATTGTCATATTTGTTCTGTGTTGGTTGCAGTGCTTGTTTGACGCGTTTTTGACTTTGTGTGCTTTAGTTTGACAGTACCTATGTTTATCTATTTACTTACTTAGCATGTGGAAGTCTCATGGTTTTGATTCTATTCTCTATGATCATCTTATTGTGTGTGTTTGTTTGATTGGACTTCCGCATGTCTTTATTTAGTATTTTCTAGTATGTTGTGCATAATGTCTCCTACGTCACCCTCACTTCATCCCCGCTGCCCCAAATCAGTGGACATGAATGACACCTGGAGGCTATGGGCGAGGTGGACTGGCAGGTCGGGTAGCCAAGGAAGAGAGAGGCTGGAGCTGAATGAGCCAATGGACGACTCCCAAGAGGAGTGACTTGTTTGGTCAAAACAATTAAGATGGATTGACAGCAGGTGAGGGAAAGAGAACGACGACGACGAGAAGAATGATGACGACAGAGAAAGAGAAGGACGACGACGACGAGAAGAAGGACGACAGAGAAAGAGAAGGACGGCAGAGAAAGAGAAGGATGACGATGAGAGAGGACGACAGAGAAAGAGAGGAGACAGGAGAAAGAGAAGGACGACGACGAAGAAGGACGACAGAGAAGAGAAAGGATGACAAGGAGAAAGAGAAGGCGACAGAGAAGAGAAGGACGACGACGAGAAGAAAGGACGACAAGAAGAGAAGGATGACAGAGGGTCGCGAGAAGAAGGATGACAGAGAAAGAGAAGGATGACAGAGAAGGACGACGAGAAGGAGAAGGACGACAGAGAAAGAGAAGGACGACGAGAAGAAGGACGACAGAAAGAGAAGGATGACAGAGAAGAAGGACGACAGAGAAAGAGAAGGACGACAGAGAAAGAGAAGGACGGGCATTGAGGCACACAGAGCTGCTAGACTCCTACAAACACCGCACGCTAGCGGCCATCAGTGGGAGAGAGTAACGTCTCTCCCTTCCACGTAAGTCTCCTAACAGAGAAAGAGAAGGATGACGACGAGAAGAAGGACGACAGAGAAAGAGAAGGACGGCAGAGAAAGAGAAGGATGACGATGAGAAGGACGACAGAGAAAGAGAAGGACGACAGAGAAAGAGAAGGACGACGACGAGAAGGACGACAGAGAAAGAGAAGGATGACAGAGAAAGAGAAGGACGACAGAGAAAGAGAAGGACGACGACGAGAAGAAGGACGACAGAGAAAGAGGATGACAGAGAAGGACGACGAGAAGAAGGACGACAGAGAAAGAGAAGGATGACAGAGAAGGACGACGAGAAGAAGGACGACAGAGAAAGAGAAGGACGACGAGAAGAAGACTCCTACAAACACCGCACGCTAGCGGTCATCAGTGGGAGAGAGTAACGTCTCTCCCTTCCACGTAAGTCTCCTAACAGACCAGGTTTGGTTGGCGACGTGTAGCTAGCAGTGAAGTGAGATATAAGGACGTGGAACTGCCGCTGAGTCTCCCTGTCCGCAGGCTTGGCTGAGGAAGAGGAGGAGTGGGTTCTGGGAGCAGAACAACAACGACTCTGGTTTCTCTTCATCACCAACAAGCCTTTCGTCTTTTACTGAAGACTTCCGTGGAGAGGACCGCTGACGAGTGTAGTTTTAATTAGTAGCCTATAGATCTATATTTTATAGCTTGTAATCCTGAGTCCCTGTCGTCCCTTTTTGAAGGTTTTAAATAGCACCGTTTAGTATTTTATGAATATCTACTTTTATCTTTTTGTGGAATAAAATATTGTTCTGACTTGGCACCAGCTGTGTTGGCGTTCTCTCTTTACATACCACAGGTTTTTAACTGCTCTCCACCTGAGGAACGAATTTTAGAGCTCCTAGGCCTCTTTTAAACCTAGCTGGCGTTGTCAGACAGTCCCAACCAATAGTTTGGCCTTCAGTCACATTAACACCGTGCTTGTCTTTTCCTACGTCCTTCTGAATTCTCCTTCTCTCCTTCACCTCATCGTGGGCTTAAGGAAAAGTAGTTAGGAAAGGACTTGGGACGGTATTTACTATTCCACCGCAGCCATGGGGTCAAGTCGACTTCATGTACATGTTTATATGAGCCACTAGGTGTCAGTATACATGTACATGTTTATAGGGGCCACTAGGTGTCAGTATACATGTACATGTTTATAGGGGCCACTAGGTGTCAGTATACATGTACATGTTTATAGGGGCCACTAGGTGTCAGTATACATGTACATGTTTATAGGGCCACTAGGTGTCAGTATACATGTACATGTTTATAGGAGCCACTAGGTGTCAGTATACAGTTTTATAGGGGCCACTAGGTGTCAGTATACATGTACATGTTTATAGGAGCCACTAGGTGTCAGTATACATGTACATGTTTATAGGAGCCACTAGGTGTCAGTATACATGTTTATAGGGGCCACTAGGTGTCG
>PIJE02005056.1:0-7500 GCA_002895965.2 Coryphaenoides rupestris | reverse complement strand
TGCCAGCGAAGGCGGGGCTACGGAAGAGTGGCGTGTGGACATGAGCCAATGAGAAGAACAGGAGGAAAGGGTGGTGGGCGTTCCTGAGGAGAGAAGGAGGAGTCAACAGAGAACGTACGATATCTCATCTCATCACAATATCCATATGATGGCCATATATTCCGTAGCCCTACTACATAGTGTACCACCGTCATTAGTGTTCACACATTTTATAACCTGGAAATGTACAAATACACATTCAACTGTAAGTTATACAGATAACTATCATGGAATGCTTTGTACAGTTCTATATACATTGATAATGGGGGGGGGGTATCGACCACTTGTATTGACTATGGTTCCCAGGTCTTGCTACGCGGCGTGCGTGACTGACATACCTCGATATGAAGTGTTGGGCCTCCTTCAGCATCCTCTCCGTCAGCGTCTCCGTCACCAGCGGCTGCTCCACCACCTCCTGGTTCCTCATGACGATGCAGTTCCACGTCCGCAGGAACCCAAAGGGCACCCACCACACGGCCACCGCCAGCACCGTGACACACGCCAGTGTTGCGAGGAGACGGACGCCGGTGCTCAGCAGGCCGCACACGTGGAGACACACCTGCCAAACAACACCACACCGTCGAAACAATGAAAACACACAAGTTGGGGAAATCCACATAAAGGCACACAAACATGCAACACACTGACTGCTACACATGAACACACATGTACTTACAGGTGAGCAGTAAACATGCCAACATGTCCCAGACATTCAGAAAGAATTTTAAGAAAACAGGTTTCATTTCCAGTTTTTGACATCACAAGCGTGAGTGTCCACCTAGAAGTATGCTGGATAGATCAGCCTACCAGCCTACCCAGTGGACTGTAGCAACTGGGACGCTGATCTATCCACCACACATCTGGGTGGACACTCCCACTTGGAATGGCTAATCACACTCACACCTGGTGGTATAATAAGAGTCCTTTAAGTTGTCACAATAATTCACTTTATCCTTAACTTAAAACATGGTGGAAGTCACAGCTCTTGTTCAGCCTGAAAACGTGTACAGGTCCTTTTGCATTCCCAAAATCACATTTTAATAGCATTTTCCAGTACAGTACAGTAAATGGCACCGGTGAAAATTAAATGTATTCAACCACACATACACCACGGTGAAGACAAGCTAATGCTCCATCCTTTCACCAAAATGTATTCAGAGAATTCAATTATCATGGAGATTCACTTTCTAATCCAAGTGTAAAATAGTAATAGTAGTTAAACAGTACTATCTAATGGCAGAGGACGAGGGGGATTATGATAAGTGGTGTGTCATGTTCTGGAGACTTTTTGAGGTTGTTTCCATGATCGCTATAATTCCATGTTCACTTTTTTGGAGAACGTTCTTTTTGAGAAACATTGGCTTGAAGCGCCGACTGCTGTTAAGATTAATGATCAATACATGATGGTTCCAATTATTCTATGACATGTAGTTTACCACTATGGATGCAATAAGAGGACTCTGTGTTGGCACAGACCTCCCATCCAGGCTGGTGGGGGGCAGTAGCCCAACAAGTTTCAAGCACTTATGATTGCTAGGTTGACCCCTGCATGAGAGCTAGGATATGATGCTACACAATGTTAAGTGTTTTTAAGTACAGGGACATACGAACATACAAGTACTGTAAGTGCTGGGTTCAAACCCTGGTTGGGTAAGTGGGAGTGGGTGAGGGAGGGGAGGAGCTATGCAGAGTCCAGGTGAACTCTGAACAGGTGAGTCTCGAGTCTCTTGTGAAAGCTGGTGAGCAACTCTGCTGTCTATGCTGCGGAAAAGTGCCATGCATCAACTCTGCTGAATGTTGAACCTAATCACACACACACACACACACACACACACACGCCCACCACACACACACACACAATGTTTAACCTAATCACCCACCACACACACACACACACACACACACACACACACACACACACACACACACACACACACACAACACACACACACACACACACACACACACACACACACAGGCGTACCAGTGTGAGCAGAGCGAGGCCCAGCAGCAGGGACAGGTGTCGGAGGGCCCGCTCCACGTCTGCCAGCACGTCGCTGCCCTCCCCGGGAACACAGTTGTTGAACATGGTGAAGGGCAGGCCGTAGTAGTAGTGGAAGCCATGGTGGTTGGGGTGGTGGCAGCGGTCTCCCCTGCTTGCACAGTTCACACCCAAGTGCCATTTACCTGGGGGAGGCAGGGAGGGTGTTGGTGAGGATGGATGGGCATTTCAAGCCAAAGCGCTGTTCAATGTTCGCTTGAACTGATCAACTATTCTTAGAATATTCGACCCCCCGTGGTATCTTATCTTGCCTCCATATTTGTATATTTTAACAGTACATTTGTAAATGCGTTTTTTATTATTCTGTTGATTTCCCTATTGTTTTATTGTACTGTATTGCTATGCAACCTGGCACAAGAATTTCCTTCGGGATTAATAAAGTTCTGTTCTATTCTATTCTTTTTTTTTTCTAAAATAATTTTTTTTGGAGGCATTTTTTCTGCTTTATTGTAGAGGACAGTATGTGGACAGGAAAGGTGGGAGAGATAGGGGAAGACATGCAGCAAAGGGCACGAGCCAGATTCGAACGCGCGCCGCTGCAAGGACTAGCCTTATGGTACACGCCTTAACCCGGTGAGCCACCGGTGAGCCACCGGGGCGCCCCCTATTCTATTCTATTCTATTCTATTCTACGATGGAGAGAGGGAGAGACCCATTCACCCATTCACAAACTATGTCTCACAACTTGGCCCTCATCTTGATGAGTTAGAAAGATAGAAAGATATTGGTTAGTAGCATCTTATCCTAACTATTGACTATCTTATCCGAGCAATCTTGCTGTTCCTATCCTATCCACCATCTGACCGTTGCATCTTATCCTCGCTATCTTGCTGTTCTTATCCAAGCTATCATCTTATGTTAACATCTTATCCTAGCTGTCATCTTATGTTAACATCTTATCCCAGCTATCATCTTATGTTAACATCTTATCCTAGCTGTCTTCTTATGTTAACATCTTATCCTAGCTGTCATCTTATGTTAACATCTTATCCCAGCTATCATCTTATGTTAACATCTTATCCTAGCTGTCATCTTATGTTAACATCTTATCCTAGCTGTCATCTTATGTTAACATCTTATCCTAGCTGTCATCTTATCCGAGATGTCTTGCTGTTAACGGAGCCATTATGAGCACTTGAAACTTGTTCTATTTAAATCACACTGTACCATCAGCCATATATTGTTGTATGACTCTTTTGACAAATGTATTTATTGTAAGTCACTTTGGACAAAAGCATCTGCTGAATGCCCTCAATGTAAATGAAATGTCACAATATACAACAGACATTCACACCTAGAATCATACAGTGACCTGGCGCAGGGAACTGAAGCCACAGGACTGAGATATGCAGCATTATGCTCTGATGACAACACACACACGTGATTATAGAGATGTGATTATAGAGATGTGATTATAGAGATGTGATTATAGAGATGTGATTATTGAGATGTGATTATTGAGATGTGATTATAGAGATGTGATTATAGAGATGTGATTATAGAGATGTGATTATTGAGATGTGATTATAGAGATGTGATTATAGAGATGTGATTATTGAGATGTGATTATAGAGATGTGATTATTGAGATGTGATTATAGAGATGTGATTATTGAGATGTGATTATAGAGATGTGATTATAGAGATGTGATTATAGAGATGTGATTATTGAGATGTGATTATTGAGATGTGATTATTGAGATGTGATTATAGAGATGTGATTATAGAGATGTGATTATTGAGATGTGATTATTGAGATGTGATTATAGAGATGTGATTATTAAGATGTGATTATAGAGATGTGATTATTGAGATGTGATTATTGAGATGTGATTATAGAGATGTGATTATTGAGATGTGATTATTGAGATGTGATTATGAGATGTGATTTGATGTTGAGATGTGATTCTTGACGTGTTACCCACGAGGCCGGTGGTGTATCCCTGCTCCTGGAGCCGCTTGGCGAAGGTGGTCTCTGTGGGGGGTAACCCCCCGACCCGGCCAGGAACAGCAGCACCTGCACACGACCGTGACTGCCCAGCCCTGACACACACACACACACACACACACACACACACACACACACACACACACACACACACACACACACACACACACCACACACACACACACACACACACACACACACACACACACACACACACACACACACACACAGGTGTCATAATCATATGGCCTGTAAAGCCCTTTGAGACTGTGACTGTGATTAAGGGCTTTACACATAAAATGTACTTGTCTTGTTTTAGTTTAATTCAATACATTCGGCACAGTTCAATTGAGAAAATAAGAATATTTGTTTAAAGGTGCTGTAACACATTTACTGTACTAACACATAACATAAGAGATTGAGGAAACATGCTTAATCAAAATACTGGCTTCTCTGACAACAACGCTTCAGCCAGTATGATATCTTTTTAAATGTCCATGCCGGGCCGGAACGTCCATCTTTGTTTTGGTCTGAGTGACTCACTAATCTCGGAGTTCTAAGATATGATACTAATTGGCACATAAACTTCGCTGGATCAACTGAGATTGCAGAAGATTCTACCCAAACAAAATAAATATATAAATATATATATGTAGTAACTAGTAGTCTCAAACCAGCCGGCAAGTGTTGTCAGCTAAGAGGTAAAGTTACTGTGGGCGGCCATCACGGCTCCATGAAAGGAGCAGACCTAGAATGAATATGATGAGCAACACCTGTGTTGTCCTACGATGACACCTCAGGCCTGGTTCACACGTACACAGGTACTTATTACATTTAGCTTTTTCTTTTCTTTTTCTCTTTCGTCGACACGCAAACTGAAAGCAGACCCTTTTGGAGCAAAACTCCTTCCAGGGTGAAGATCTTTAGAAAACCTGCATTCATTGTTGATCATTATTACAGTTATGTCCTTTGTTCACATGAGGTGATTTTGTGCAACGGCGGATGTAGCCTAAATAGTGCTGGTTGTACACTTGCTAACTTTATATAGTGAGATATTGAGAAATAACTCCACTTCACTATAAGTCCACACATGAGGCTACCTACACCATTGGGGTTATATTGCCACCTGTTGGCTCTTGACAGCAGTTGACTGCATGTTTGCATTTTCATGTGGACAGAGATTTTATGAAACAGTGCTTGTGTGGATGGGATTTTTTTTAAGAACAAACAGAGTAAAACCCAATTATATAAAATACCCGCATACATGTGAAAAAGGTCTCAGTGAAAATATGGGTGAAAAGGGGTCTATTGCTAGGGGTCTAACACTTAAGTGCATGTTAAATTTGGTAATAATGTTGATATGGTTTAAATGTTTTTTGATATTACCTATGTTGTATATGGATTGTATGGAGTAATATAGGTGGACTAGCTTATGTTTCTGTTTCTGCTATATGAAGTGTTAAGATACAGATATTTATTGGCCAAAAAAGTCTTGGACAACCCCTCATTATCAAGTCATTTCTGAGCATGGTCAAACGGCCACGACAACCAACTTCAGCAGTAGATGCAAGCAAGCGGGGGGATGGTTGGTGGTCCAGTGTGGAACTGGCCACAGCTCTCTCCCCATGAGGAGCATAATGGAGCACTTGTGCTGTACCTGAGCGCAGGGCATAGCGCCCGGTCATGAACGCCGCCCGGCTCGGTGTGCACAGAGGAGCCGCCGCGAGGTGTTGACTCAGCGTCACGCCCTCCTCGGCCAGCCTGTCTATGTTGGGCGTCCTAGAGAGAGACAGAGAGAGAGACAGAGAGAGAGACAGAGAGAGAGACACAGAAAGAGAGAGTGAAAGAGACGAGAGAGAGACAGAAAGAGAGAGTGAAAGAGACGAGAGAGTGAGAGAGAGAGACAGGAAGAGAGAGATAAGTAAATAAGAAGATAGTATAATGATATGATGAGGTGCTAGGCTTCACAGTTTAAATGAATACTTCATTTTGTGTTGTGTGTTTGAAAGGGAAGAATTATACAACAAGATAGATGAGACAGATATTGAAAGATGTTTAAGGATAATTAAAACACTGTGGAAGTCTAAACACCAGCTTTTCAAATAGTGTGAACTCAAGTGTGCACAACTAACTCAATGTGTTTTGCTTATTGACGATATTCTTCTTCTAGAATGATCCAACATCTTGGGAAAGGGGCATGTCATGTGACCCTGTTCATCTCTTCTGTTACATGAGCAGTGGTTCTAGAACTATTTTACTATGTACCCTCTTCACCCAACCTGTTATACATTTACATTTGCATTTACATGTTATGTAATATTCAGTTATATGCTATTCAGATTTACTACATTGTATTAAGGGGATATTCATTCATTTTCTTAAGGTGGCATTATTTTACAATTGTTCAATACAAAAACAACTAAATGTTTTAGTTAATGTTCCGAGTAACACCTGCAATAGAGAAGCCCTGTTTTGAGAAGCCCTGTTCTAGAGGAATGGACCCAAACCCACTGCACCCACTGGGTTTATAGAGGTGCCCTCAGGTCACGCCTATAAACCCAGGTTCACTTGTGGGAGGTCACAACCCCCCTAAAAAAAACTACTAATTCACTCACAGCAGACACATGACTATAAAACTTGTTATAACGTGTACTTAAGCTGACATAATACATACATTGACAATGTACAAGTTCTTACAGTGAGTTGTATCAGCGGCGACCTATAGGACAGCGTTTCAAGGTTGCATATACCTGATGGTTTTGTTACCGTAGCAACCCACGTCGCCAATCCCCAGGTCGTCGGCCATGATCAACACAAAGTTAGGCCTGGTGTCCACGCGGGACCCGGTGACGTCCTCACAGCTCAGCATCAGCACCAGCAGGACCAGAGGACCGAGCAGCGAGCAGGGGCGGCTAAGGATGAGATGACAAGCAGAGATCATAGCATGTGGCCGAGTTAACCTGAGCTAACAGCGAGAAGTTAAACCGCCGACAAATGTGAACGTTGACATGTTTGACTCTTTGGGTTGTTGTTGAAAACCTTTGAGCGGAAGACATGAGAGAGGCTGGACACACACCGTCCAGCGTGTACAGCAGCAGGAGGTCAGCTGAGAGAGCGCAGCTTCCCCTACCGTACTAACCCTAATAGCAGCGCACTGGTGACGTTACGTTCGCTGAACGATCCGATTCTTTTGAACGTCTCTTTGGTAGAACGAAGGGAACCGAGTCGTACGTCTTGGTGACTGAGAGTCGTTCTTTTTATCGTTCGTTCACTGGCTGCCCCTAAATCCACTCCCCTTGACGTGAACACTGAGAAACATCTCCTGTTGTTGTCAAAGCAGCTCAGGGATTTTTCTCTATTTTATTTGACTGTTTTTATAATACTTGAAATATTGTTCACAAGTAGTTTTACTATTTATTCTTAAGAATTCTCTCGTGTGAAATGTTTTTGGG
>PIJE02005054.1:15145-21177 GCA_002895965.2 Coryphaenoides rupestris | reverse complement strand
GGGGGGGCTTGCAGGAGAACTCGTATGTAGTATTGCCACCTCAACCGCCACCACCACCACCAAGGTGCCCACAACGTTACTGACTGAAATGAAACCGAGTCAACCGAGACACAGACAAAGACGAAGACGGATGCAGGACTTGTACCCTATTCCTCTTTTTTCGAACAGGCTTCCCGCAGCCACCGATGTCCTCAAAGACAATGAGGTTTGGGTGTTTGGGTGCCGTGCGCCGCACCCCTCGCCCCCTCCCGTACATATCAATTACTCTACGACTTGGGAACGTGCGTGTCTCTCCTCAAGGTGCTCGAAAATTAGGTTTCAATGTCAGCCGAGTGAGAGAGAGAGAGACAAAGAGAGAGAGAGAGAGAGAGAGAGAGAGAGAGAGAGAGAGAGAGAGAGAGAGAGAGAGAGAGAGAGAGAGAGAGGGGGGGGGGGGGAGAGAGAGAGAGAGAGAGAGAGATGTTCCCGTCCCAAAATAACAGCGGCGCGCTCACCTTCACGCCCGCCTTCAGGTCCCCGTTGGCACCCCAGCGTTGCCTTACAGACTTACAAACTCCTCCCCCTCCCCCTCCATCCCCACCCAACCCTTCACAAACAATATTCAAATCCAGGCTTGCACAAGCCACGTATTCGACTTGCATCAGCAAATGGGGTTCCTACCCTATCCTATCCATACCATAGTTGAACCGTCAGCAAATATCTGCAGTTGGTGTTGATGTGGAAAGAGGAGGGAGGAGGAGGAGGAGCAGAAGTGAAACCTCTTTGTTGGATGAGGAGCACATGGGCGCGCACTGGATTCCTGAAAGCAAAGATGGCGTCACCCATAGCGTGTATGTGTGTATGTGTGTGTGTGAGTCACTCAGCGAGCGAGTGTGTGTGTGTGTGTGTCTGTGTGTGAGTGCACGGCTGAACTTCCTGATTCAGTCAGCCGCAGATATAGGGTTTCTCCAGCCCCGCCACACAGGAAGTGAGTCACCGTTTATTCACCCGTCGACGTCGTCTGCAGCAGAGCCTGCAGACTCCTGCAGGCCCCGGGGTGAGGGGTGGAGGGGTGGGGGTGAGGCGAAGGAGGGTGGAGTGTGTGTGTGTGTGTGTGGGTTTGTGTGTGTGTGTGTGTGTGTGTGTGTGGGGGGGGGGGGGTGAAATAGCTCCTGAAAACTTTAATCTCCTACAGCTCAATTATTTAATAACTGAGCCACCCACTTCAAAAGGACGAGCACGTGCACACGCCACCCCCCCCCCCCCCCTAACCCCACCCCTCCCCAAACCAGCTCCTCCTACCTGAGAGCTGAGGTGATGCAGTCTCTTTATCAGTCCCCCCTCCCTTAAGGGCCACTTTCTGTTGCATATCCTTACCACCAAGTCGACACGCGAGACAAGACAGGATACACACACACACACCACATCGCACTAACTGTCGGGAAAGTCCGAGGTGAGGAGAGAGCGGCGTTGGCTTCCCCATCGCTGCTGTGTTACGCTAGCATACGTGAGCATTTATGCTTTTATGCATACGGGAACCATTTCAGATTCAGAAAATTGCACAAAAGAGGAAGCAATTATTTCATATTTAAGTGGGAGCACTGGATTTATATATCCCCGGGAACAGTCGGGCGGTGCTCGCCTCAGAAGTTAACTCAATTGCATCTCTTATATAGCCTGAGTGTCGAAACTCCGCTGCAATCTCTCAGCGCTTTAAAATAGCCACCGGTGGTGATTTACATGCACGCCTCTCGCCCAGACTTCCAACCTTTATTTCCCCAAAGTCCGGCCCTCCCCTTTATGACAGCCCTCCACCCCCCCCCCCCCCCCCCTCCCACCCACCCCCCACCCCACCGATTGCAGAGGAGAAGGTTGTAAAAAAGGGAAGAAGGGAGGTAAACATGGCCGCCGCGACTGCCAGCTCCACATCATATCTGGCACCAGTGGTGCAGAACAGATGGCTATACAGGCAGACTGTGTTAAATGCCAGCTAATGAGCCAAAGCATGCATGATCTCATGCTAGCCTACTTCCACATTAACCCCCGCCCATATATACATATATATATATGTGTGTGTCTCTTGGATGTGTGCACGTAAGAGAGACGTCCTACCTGTGTGTATGTGTGTACGCTTGAGCGATGGCGTGTGTGGGTCGCTGTGTGTGTGCGCGTGTGTGTGTGTGTGTTTGTTTGGGTCTGTGTTCATGTGGGTTGGTGTGTTTGTTTGGGTGTGTGTTCATGTAAGTCGGTGTGTATGTGTGTGTGTGTGCGTGTGTGTGTGTGCACGTGAATCAATGTGTGTGTTTGGGTGTGTGTCTGCTGCAGGTGTCCATGCGGGCAGAGGATGCAGAGGAAACGCATGTGTTTCAAAAAGCCCCGCCCCCCTCCACACACCCCCCCCCCCCCCCCCCCTCACCAGTGGAGTGACTCTACCGGGGGAACAATAGCTATTCTGAGTGCCTGGCCCGTGTGGCAGTGGTTCACACTGACACGGTTTCCCAAATTAGGCCGTCCGACACACAGAAGGGAAGGGAAATGAAGTGTCGTGCCCATTCTTCTGCTGCCCCCCCCCCCCCCCACCCTCCCCCCTGGGGTCACGCTGCAGACAGGGGAGGCCACAGACACACACACACACACACACACACGCACACACACGCACACACACAAACACACACACAGACATACACAGACATACACAGACACATTACTTGACACACTCTTAGTAGGTTAAGGACACTCTGTGCTCTCTCTCTCTCTCTCTCTCTCTCACAACAACAACAACACAACACAAAAACAACCAAACCCAGGCGAGCCGGTGACTATATTCTATTTCTGGCGTTGCAATAGAACCATCTGGTGTGAGTGTGGACGCACGCTCGCTCCAAGGTTCGGTGCTCACAGCGTTTTCAGATCGGTTTGGCGGCAACCCTCCTCTAATTACGTTAGAGAGCGTTAGCAAAGTGGAGTGTAGTCTAGCGGAGTCCAAGCAACGTGAGCGTGAGTGTGTGTGGTTGTGTGTGGTTGTGTGTGTGTGTCTGTCTGTCTGTGTGTGTGTGTGTGTGTGTGTGTGTGTGTGTGTGTGTGTGTGTGTGTGTGTGTCTGTCGTTGTGTGTGTGTGTCTGTGTGTGTGTGTGTGTGTGTGTTGCTGATACCACTCTGTATGTATCTTGTGCTGGTGCACCTCTACTTGCTTCCGTACCGTTTTGGAGTTGGGGGGTTATTGCATTCGAGAGTAGTTCACAATTCATTTTCACAATAGGCGCTTGTGTGTTTCTAAGCGGTTAAACAGTAAAAGGTGATGGGTCTTCACAACTTTCATGGAAACGTTTATCCGACCTTACCAATGCTTGTGTGGGCATGAGTACATCATAAGACAGTGGGGCAACATCAGTTTAGGCATCAAACACCAAGCGTTTAGTCGCGAGAGGCATGGATGTCCAAACTGCACTTATCTCGCGCTCAAACGCATTTTGCAGCCACGCACACAATAACCTCATAAGACGCTATTGCCCAATGATCCCTCTGTATGTATCTTGTGCTGGTGCACCTCTACTTGCTTCCCTACCGTTTTGGAGTTGGGGGGTTATTGCATTTGAGAGTAGTTCACAATTCATTTTCACAATAGGCGCTTGTGTGTTTCTAAGCGGTTAAACAGTAAAAGGTGATGGGTCTTCACAACTTTCATGGAAACGTTTATCCGACCTTACCAATGCTTGTGTGGGCATGAGTACATCATAAGACAGTGGGGCAACATCGGTTTAGGCATCAAACACCAAGCGTTTAGTCGCGAGAGGCATGGATGTCCAAACTGCACTTATCTCGCGCTCAAACGCATTTTGCAGCCACGCACACAATAACCTCATAAGACGCTATGGNGTGTGTGTGTGTGTGTGTGTGTGTGCGTCCAGATAATGGAATTACTGTGGTCGCTCCGCTACTAAGCTACTCTGAAGTCATCCCAAAATAGAAGCTATGCACGTCCCGCCCCACCCCTCGACATGGACGCAGCCCGATATCCCGGGATTACACGTGTGACTCCAACTTGCAGCTTGTATTCAAATTCCTCTCCCTCCTCCTCCTCCTCCTCCTCCTCCTCCTCCTCCACCCCGGAGTTCAGTGGTTCCGCCCACGAGCTCGCTAACCATGTGATGTGGGCCTGGGCCGTACGCCTCGGAGCGACGCAGGGCCTCTATTCCGGCCTCTCTCTTCCAACCCACTTCCCTGTCTGTCTCGACCGTATAAACCTTCCATAATCAGGAACCGTGTGACACAACCATGTGACAACAGCAATATTCCTTCCTGTTGACCAGATTGGTCAGACCCAGCAGGAGACGGAGGTCTTTAAACAACACACTGTTCAAGCTTCCTCTGAGACGCTAACGCAGCCTGGCTGCGCTGGCTGCTACACTCGCTAGCAGGGCCGTTACGCTATCTCTTCCTGTGGCCCCCATTCCCCTGATAAGACCTCCTGTTCTGTTCTCCTCCTCCCTCCTCCTTCTCTCCCCGTCCCCCTCCTCCTCCTCCTCCTCCTCCTCTTCCTCCTCCTCCCCCGGTTCCCCTCCTCCTTCTCCTCCTCCTCCCTTCCCCCTCCTCCACCCCCCCATTCCCCTCCTCTCCCCCCTCCTCCTCCCCAACGACCATCGGGACCAGACGGAGTCCGGCTAGCTATCTCCTTCTGCGAGGGAATGGAGAAGGGGGGGGGGGCTTTCCGTGGGTAGAGGGGGCCGGGGTTTGAGCAGAGGGAGGAGGAGGAGGAGGGGGTGGGGGAGTGGAGGGGAGGGGAGGTGGCGGGAGGGAAGTGGGGGGTGTCTACTGGCGGAGACGAGGGCCAGTAGAGCCGTTGAGCTGGGCGTCTGCGCCACGGCGATAAGATTGCAGGATTTTTTTTTCCCAGGGTGACGGGCCCTGCTGACGAACCCCAACGCTCCCTCTGCCTCTCTCTCTCCGTTGGCCCCTCTCTATCTCTCTCTCCCCCTCTGTCTTTTTCTCTCCCTCTTTTTCCCTCTCTTTCTCCACCTCTCCCTTAGTCTTTGTCGCTCTCTCTGTGTTTCTCCCTCTTTCTCTCCCTTTGTCTCCCTCTCTCTGTCCCTCCCTCTCCCTCCCTCTGTCTTTCTCTCTCTCCGCCTAGCGACAGGAAGCACTGGACCCCCGCGGACGCCCACTCCCCCCACCCCCTTCCCTCCTCCCGATTGCCCTGGAAGACTCTTGAAGCTTCTCCTCCTCCTCCTCCTCCTTGCTCTACCTGCAGACCACACCCCGCCCCCCCCACCCCCCCACCCCGACTTCAAGCCACGCCCACTCACATCACCTAGTCATTCTTGCTCATTTTTTAGTTTTTATTTTTTTTCCGAAAACCACTGCAGGTAGACTGGGCTGGAAGTGGAACCAACCAATCACAGGTGTCCGTGTGTGTTTTTGTTTCACCCCCCCCCCGCCCCCGTGCTTCTACAGCCAATCAGTCGTGGAGCTATTCGCTCACAACGCTACGCCTTCTACACCTTTCACCGCCGCTGCTACACCACGCTCACCATGGCTTACCCTCCCTCCCCCCTCTCCCCCCCCCGCCCACTCCCCCCCCCCCCCCCCCCCCCCCCCCCCGGTTCTCTCTTGGATGGCAGGTCAGGCAGTGAGCCGTGGGGGGCTCGGAGGAGGGAAGGCAGCCGTGGTACACATTAATAATGAAAGGCCTCAGCCACGAACACACACACACACGCAAGCGCACACACACACAGGGAGCAGCACACACACAGACGCACACACACACAGGGGCACAACACACGCGCAGGGACGCAGCCACACACACACACACACCAGGGACGGACGCACACACACACACACACGCACACACACACACACCCAGACACACCACACACACAGCAACACACACATGCACACACACACAAACCGTCGCACATAATCTCCAGCAGCTTCAAACGCTACACACATTCGCAGGGATGCAGCCGGACCAGCAACACGAAATAACACCTACTACAACGACACCAGCCTAACGGCAGGTTGAGGGCAACACCACCAATGAATCCCTCCTGTACTGC
>PIJE02005054.1:2645-5145 GCA_002895965.2 Coryphaenoides rupestris | reverse complement strand
AGGAGGAGGAGGCGGACGGGGAGGAGGAAGAGGAGGGCAGTAACCAGGGAGGACCAGAGTCTGAGTCTGAGTGGAGAGCAGACTCCAAGGTGCCATAAAACACACAAAAAGTGTTCTCTCAACTCCTTATTTTGCCCACTCGCTCTGATAATAACGTTGACCTTTTTCTTGTCACTCGGATGCCACAGAGGGCAACAGACACGCCCCTTTTTTTGGGCCTGTCGGAAAGAAGTTGCGCAAATTTCCACTCGACCTCGGAGGCGAAAAACCTGCCCGCCCCGCAAATTACCGCCTAATTGCATGTCCTCCTTTTTCCCTCGTTCCCCTCGCGTCGGGAGAGGACATCGGCGCAACCGTGATGACAACGCGACCGCTCCACTCTGGGAATGAAACAAAATCGAAATAAAAAGGAACAAAAATAAAAAAATCTATCCTTCGGGTAACTACAGCGATGTTGTAAGTCCTACAGCCAGGAAAAGACATCAAAATACCCTTGAACCGGCTTCCACAGCGTTCACAAGAGGCTTTTAGCTTGCACACTTTTCATCCGGCCTTTATTTCTTTTTTTTATTATGGCTCCGTTCACAAAGGATTGTGAGATTAAAACAAAAGTCCTCAGTCTTATGTTTGCCATCAACTCTTTATCACTCTCGTCTTGATCGCTCTGTGCAGACCGGCCGGGACTATGAAAGCTGCACGGTCCTCGTTAGTACGACCCGTCCTCGTTAGTACGACCCGTCCCCGTTAGTACGACCCGTCCTTGTTAAGACAACCCGTCCGTCAACCCGTCCCATAGGAGAGCATTGATGTCGTCTTTCGACACTCGATTGGGGGAGTGTGGGTGTGTGTGTGTGGCTGGTGGCTGGCTTGATGAGCGTCACCTGGGCCCAGTTAGAGTCAGCGGTGGGTGGGTGGGGCTACAAGCCTGTGGTCCAATGTGGTGATCAGTGCACCACAGGTTGAGTCAACCACAGCATCACACACACACACACACCATAAACACACACACACACACAACACAACACACACAGTCGGGGAGTGCTGGCTAAGAACCATGCTGCTCTGTTTCGTGTCAATTTTACCAAACCTTTAACCAAATCCCCATGTTGCTGGGAAAGCAACGGACACCAAAGACACGACGAGGAGGAGGAGGAGGAGGAGGAGGCGAGGAAGGGACGAGAGGAGGAAGGAGAGGAGGGGAAGGGGGAGGGGGCAGGAGGGACGAGGGGGAGGAGGAGGGAGAGGAGGAGGAGGACGACGACGACGAGGAGGGAGGAGGAGGGGGAGGAGGAACGAGGAGGAGGAAGAGGAGGACGAGGACGAGGAGGAGGGGGGAGGGGGGGGAGGAGGGAGGAGGAGGAGTGTGGAAGAGGAAGAGGAGGAGGGAGGAGGAAGAGGAAACGAGGGGGAGGGGGAGGAGGAAGAGGTGGGAAGGAGGAGGAGAGGAGGAGGAGGAGGAGGAGGAAGAGGAAGAGGAGGAGGGGGGGCGGAGGGAGGAGGAAGGGTGAATGGGAGGGGGAGGAGGTGCAACGGGCCACGAGGTGTCGTTATGCATTTTATATATTACAAGTAAGTGATCAATGTGAGCCCGGGCATTTAAACATAGGTGTTTGTTAGTTTGGCCGACGATGGCAATGAAATTGCACTAAGCCACTAAACTCTCTTCTCTCTCTCTTTCCTCTCTCTCTCTCTCTCTCTTTGGCATGCTACTGCAACACAAAAGTGTTCCCAAAAATGCTGTTTATTTTTGTAATTACTTTTTTAAACATAATTTAGACGGCAGCATCTTGTTGTTGTGCGAGAGCAAAACACTGATTTCATGCCAAAGAAATAATCGTTGAGGGAATAAGCGCGGCCTTTACTTATAGTTGTGATATGACGATCTTTAGGATTATATAAATCCTTATTATTTATTTTCCCTCCACGTCTGTGTGGAGTTTAGCAGGGCGGCGGAGGCGGCGGGCGGGCGGTGGGGGTGGGGGGGGGTTGAAATATTATCGCTGAATACCGTGGTCGCTGAATCATCGTGGCGACCGAATGAAAGTTTTCTAAATCGTCGCGTAGACCTGGGTCTGTAAACCCGTAAGGAATCCCCTTTCTTTTGTAACATAAGCAAAATAAAATGGCTTTTTGTGGACAAAAAATTATTCCTCGATGAGATTGCAAGATGAATGGCCTATTTTTTCGATGTATTTTTCAAATAATGAATGATCTATGACGGGACAAGAAAAAATAAAACGCGCTTGATAAAAAAGCGAGCCACTTTTTTGCCCGAGTAAAAGAGTCAATTGTAAACTGGCGATTAAGCTGCCGACTGAATCCACTGACATCCACTTAAATGCTTCTCGTCATATTTATGTAGTTTATATATCATTTCAAACGGCAATCGCCCACCGTAACTGCAATTAGAGGAATGTCTCCATGTGTGTATAAACGCCCTTAGAGTCTCTCGGGCAGGCGCTCATTCGAGGGGCCTCGCACTTGAGGGCGTGTCGCTGAG
>PIJE02005053.1:0-21180 GCA_002895965.2 Coryphaenoides rupestris | reverse complement strand
GGGCCCAGATGCAGAGACCCTTTAGACCAGGGTGCAGAGACCCCAGTAGAGCACCCAGGGTGCAGGAGACACCCACAGTAGAGACCCAGGGTGCAGGACCCAGGTGCAGAGGACCCAGGTTGTGGCAGATGCGACCCAGGGTGCAGAGACCCCAGTAGAGACCCAGGGTGCAGAGACCCCAGTAGAGACCCAGGGTGCAGGACCCAGGATGCAGAGACCCAGGGTGCTGGGCCCAGGGTGCAGAGACCCCAGTAGAGACCCAGGGTTGCAGAGACCCAGGACCAGGGTGCAGGACCCAGGGTTGCAGGACCCCTCGCTGCCCGTCGAACCCTGGACCCAGGTGGAGGCGTCAGCCCAGGTGCGGTCTCTCTTCTAGTCCTGCAGCGGTCTCCTGTCGCAGTGACCAACCGGCCTCCGGCCGCCAGCAGAGGGCCGCTAGGGCAGACACTTTAAAACGGGTGAGTGAAACCTTAAGGCCCGCGGCGGCGCTGCGCACCCGGAGCCGCCGCTCGCGGGGCTCAGGGTGTATTTTTAACGCGGCATGGAGACTCCATGTGCCAGTAGCAGGACGAGGGACACGGGATGAGGCCGAGGCTGTGGGCAGCGGCCGGACACACAGCAGCAGCAGCAGCAGCTCCAGCGCTCAGGTAGACGGCTCGCGAGCAGACCGGGAGGCCCCGTGGCCGGCCCGGCGAGAGGACGGCTCCTTGGGGGGCGCGGGGCCCCGGGGGGCTAGTCCCCCCACCCACCCAAGGCAGAGACATGCTTGGGTGGGGGGGGGGACTGCTTGTGGGACTTACGCCCCTGTTGAAGCCTATGCTAACCATTAGCCTCAACTTGGCTAGCCCGGGGAAGACGCGAGTTCGACATGGGGAGGTACGCAGCTACTTGCCTAAGCTAACAGCGTTGTCATTGTGTTCAGGGGACCCGGAAGCCGGCTAAACGACCAACTTCACCTGGTGAGTCACCTTCACACACACCTGTCACAGTCTGAATGACTCGTGTTGTACACGTTGTGTGTGTGTGTGTGTGTGTGATATGTGTGTTGTGTGTGTGTGTGATATGTGTGGTGTGTGTGTGTGTGTGATTGTGATTTATGTGATAGTGGTGTGTGATATGTGGGTGTGTGTGTGTTGTGTGATATGCGTTATGTGTGTGTGTGTGTGTTAATGTGTGTGTGTGGATAATGTGTGTGTATAAGGGTGTGGTGTGGTTGTGTGTATTCGTGTGTGTGTGTGTGTGGATAGTGTGTGTGTGATATGTGATAGTGTGTGTGGATATGTGATGTGTGTGTGTGTGATGTGTGTGTGATAGGATTGTGTTTGTATATGTATTTCGTGTGTGTGATGTGGGGTGATATGTGTGTGTGTGAATATGCGTGTGTGTGTGTGTTTGATGTGTGTATATGCGTGTGTGTGTTTAATATGGCGTGTGTGTTGATATGCGTGTGTGGGGTATATTGCGTGTATGGTTGTGTGTGTGTGGTGTGTGTGTGTGTGTGTGTGTGTGATCTGTGTGTGTGTGTGTTGTGTGTGTGTGTGTGTAGTGTGATATGTGTGTGTGTGTTGTGTCTGTGTGTGTGTGGTGTGTGTGTTCTGTGTGTGTGTGTGTGTGTGTGTGGTGTGTGTGTGTGTGGTTTGTTGCTGTGTGATATGCGTGGTGTGATGTGATATGCGGTGGTGTGTTGTGTGTGTGTGTGGTGTGTGTGTGTGTGTGTGTGTGTGGTGTGTGTGTGTCGTGTGCTGTGTGTTGTGTGATGTGTGGTGTGTGTGTGTGTGTGTGGTGGAAGGGGTCATTATATAATGGTATTTCTGAAAGGTCTATCTTGCTCCTGCTCTGGTGTTTGGCTCCTCCTCCCACGACCTCTTACAAGGGCCTCCTCTCTCGACGGCCCAAGCCTTCAAAGGTTGATATCATTCATAAATAATAATATAATATATTATTATTGGCTTCAATCAATACTGATCACCTAATTAATGATCGTTTTAAATGTTCTATTGTTCAAGGTTTGATTCACGTTTATTTGGTATTTACAGAAACACTGACTGGACTGAGTTCCCCCTTCACACCAACACACACACACCACACACACACCACACCACACACACACACACCCACACCACACACAACACACACACACACACACACACCACACACACCACACCCCCTCAGTTCTCCATGGAAGCAGCCTTGGACCAGGTCATGAATGGGACCGCTGATAAACTTGAGGCTACGTTACGTTACGTTCCATTACAGGCCGTTTGCATCACATGGTCTTTTGTGAGGAGTCTGACCGTCGAGGTTGTCGGTTTAGAAGCCGCGATGGACCAGAGGGTGTTTCTGTGGACTTGTCTTCGGGGTTATCTACGGCCGAACGGCTTTGATCAAACCCAATATGCATTTATTGTAACCTCGCAACCAATCAGAAGCCGACTCTGAATAAGAGGCGGGGTCATTGGGCTGGCCTTGTCTGCCCCCGCCCCCCCCCCCCCCCAGACCCTATAATTAGGGTTGAGGAAACCTTTCTCTGGGTTTCATGAGCTGTCGGAGACGTTCCTCCTCTGACTCGACTAAGCGGTTTTTAGAGCAAACACACAACAGGACATCAGGGCCAAGGGGCCGAGCACCAACAAGTTTAATTCTATTCAGAGATTTATTGAAAGACAAGAAGTTTATAATCTTCAGACAAACACATCCTCACTCAGAAGCTATTCCAACGTCAACACAATCAACTGTAAAGGGCAAAGAGTCCAGGAAGAAGAGTCCATGTAGTTGGTGGCTGAAGACGAATCGCTGTCTTGTGGGACAGGAAAGATGTTGGGACTATATTAAGTTTCCTCATATCGCTGCCAGCATGTCAGGTTCTTAAGTGACAGTTTCTAGGCGTTCAATGGTTACAAACATTTTATGGACACAATGATTATTCAAACAGCACACAACACGATCACACACATGTTCAAAAGAGGAATAAAAAATATTGAAAGGAAGCAAAGCAAACCAGTTGTTATATGATCACAACATCGAGGGTGTTGGAGAGGTCGTCTTGTTTTGTCCACGTTGCTATGACGACCCTGCAGTAACGACGGGACGCTTCTGAAACACAGAGAGACAAAACATCGTCCAATGTAATTTATTGTAACTATTGTACTTGCCATAAGCTAAATGTATTTACTTGTTAACGGTATTGTACTGGCCATACTAAAATGTATTTATGTAACTGTATTGTACTGCCATAGCGTAAATGTATTTATTGTAACTGTATTGTACTGCCATACTAAAATGTATTTTAAATTTTTTTTTTTGGGTTAAAAAACTGGTAAATTTTGGGGTTAACTTGCAAGATGAATTACAGACAGAGAAAGCAGAATACAGAGATCAATGACATTACGATTGAAACTCCTAACAAGAATAGCCATTCAGAAACAGAGAAATGAAATGCCTTAAAAAATTTGGTTTTTTTTTTTAATTTTTTTTTTAACAATTTGTTAAACCAAACCTGGTAAAAAAATTTGTTACTGCCATAACTAAATGTAATTTATTGTACTGTATTGTAGCTGCCATACTAAATGTATTTAATTGTAACTGTATTGTACTGGCCATACTAAATGTAATTTATTGTAAACTGTATTGTACTGCCAGAAGCTAAATGTATTTATTGTAACGTGTTATTGGTACTGCCACCGAACTAAATGTATTTATTGTAACTGTATTGTACTGCAGTACTAATGGTAATTTTAATTGTAACTATTGTAAACTGCCATACCTAAATGTATTTATTGGTAACTGTATTGTACTGCCACTCCTAAATGTATTTAATTGTAACGTGTATTGTACTGCCAGACTAAATGTATTTATTGTATGTATTGTACTGCCAGACTAACTGTATTTATTGTAAGCTGTAATTGTATGCCATAGCTAAATGTATTTATTGGTAACTATCTGTACTGCATATCTAAATGTATTTATTGATAATGTATTGTACTGCCATACTAAATGTAATTTATTGTAAACTGTATTGTACTGCCATCACAATGTTTTATTGTACTGTATTGTACTGGCCATACTAACATGTCTTTATTAGTAACTGTATTGTACTGCCATAGCTAAATGTATTTATTGTAACTGTATTGTACTTGCCATACTAAATGTATTTATTGTAATGTAATTGTACTGGCCATAACTAACATGTATTTATGGTAAACGTATTCGTACTGCACCTACTAAATGTTATTTTATTGTAACTGTAATTGCTACTGCCATACTAAATGTATTTATTGTAACTGTATTGTAGCTGCCATAAACTAAAATGTATTTAATTCAGTAACTGTCATTGTACTGCCATACTAAATGTATTTATTGTACTGTATTGTAACTGCCATACTAAATGTATTTACTTGTAAACTGTATTGTCATGCATACTAAAATGTATTAATTGTAAGCTGTATTGTAACTGCCATAACTAATGGTATTTATTGTAAACTGTATTGTACTGCCATACTAAATGTATTTATAGTAAACTGTATTGTACTGCCAGACAAATGTATTTATTGTAACTGTATTGGTACTGCCATACTAAATGTATTTATATGTACTGTATTGTACTGCCAGAACTAAATGATTTATTGTACTGTCATTGTACTGCCATAACTAAATGTTATTTTATTGTAACTGTATTGTACTGCCAGACTAAATGTATTTATTGTTAACTGTATTGTACTGCCATACTCAATGTATTTATTGTAACTGTATTGTACTGCCATAAACTAAATGTATTTATTGTAACATGTATTGTACTGCCATACTAAAATGTCATTTAATTGTAACTGTATTGGTAACTGCCAGCTAAATGTATTTATTGTAACTGTATTGTACTGCATAGCTAAATGTATTTATTGTAACTGTATTGTACTGCCGACTAATGTATTTATTGTAACTGTATTTGTACTGCCATACTAAAATGTATTTATTGTAAACTGTATTGTACTGCCATACTAACCTGTATTTATTGTAAAACTGTATTGTACGCCATACTAAAATGTATTTAATTGTAACTGTATTGTACTGCCATACTAATGTATTTTATTGTAACTGTATTGTACTGCCGAAACTAAATGTTATTTATTGTAACTGTTATTGTAAGCTGCCCAGACTAAATGTATTTTATTGTAAACTGTATTGTACTGCCAGAACTAAAATGTATTTATTGTACTGTATTGTACTGCCCTACTAAATGTATTTAATGTAACTGTATTGTACTGCCATACTAAATGTATTATTTGTACTGTATTTGTACTGACAGACTAAAATGTATTATTGTAACTGTATTGTACTGCATACTAAATGTATTTATTTGTAACTGTATTGTACTGCCCATAACTCGAATGTATTTATTGTAACTGTATTGTACTTGCCATACTAAAATGTATTTATTGTAACTGTATTGTACTCGCCAGACTAAATGGTATTTGATTGTAACTGTATGTAGCTGCCAATAACTAAATGTATTTATTGTATGTATTGATGCTGCCGATACTAAATGTATTTATGTTTAACCTGTATTGTACTGCCATACTAAATGTATTTTATTGTAACTGTATTGTACTAGCCATACTAGAATGTATTTATTGTAACCCGTATTGTACTGCCAGACTAAATGGTATTTATTGGTAAACTGTATTGGTACTGCCAGACTAAATGTATTTATTGTACTGTATTGTACTGCCATATCCTAAATGTATTTATTGTAATGTATTGTACTGCCATACTAAATGTATTTATTGTTAACTGTATTGTACTGCCATACTAAATGTATTTATTGTAACTGTATTGTAACTGCCAGACTAAAATGTATTTATTGTACAGCTGTATTGTACTGCAGACTAAATGTATTTATTGTAACTGTATTTGTACGCCTAATACTAAATGTAATTTATTGTAACTGTATTGTACTGCCATACTAATGTATTTATGTAACGTATTGTACTGCCAGACTAAATGTATTTATTGTCAACTGTATTGTACTGCATACTAATGTATTATTTGTAACTGTATTGTACTGCCAATAGACTAAATGTTTTATGGTAAAACTGTAATTGTACGCCTACTAAATGTATTTATTGTAACTGTATTGTACTGCCATACTAAATGTATTTATTGTAACTGTATTTGGTACTGCCATACTAAATGTATTTATTGTAACTGTATTGTACTGGCCATACTAAAATGTATTTATTGTAACTGTATTGTACTGTCCATACTAAATGTATTTTTATTGTAAGTATTGTACTGCCAGACTAAAATGGTATTTATTGTAAACTGTATTGTACTGCCATACTAAATGGTATTTATTGTAACTGTATGTGCTGCCAGACTAAATAGTATTTAATTGTAAACTATTGTACTGCCATACTAAATGTATATTGTAACTGGTTATTGTACTGCCAGACTACCATGTAATTTATTGTAACTGTATTGTACTGCAGACTAATGTATTTATTGTAAACTGTATTGTAGCTGCCAGACTAAATGTATTTTTATTGGTAACTGTATTGTACTGCCAGACTAAATGTATTTATTGTAACTGTATTGTACTGCCATACTAAATGTAATTTATTGTAATGTAATTGTACTGCCGACTAAATGTATTTTATTGTAACTGTATCGTACTGCCATACTAAACTGGTATTTATTGTAATGTTTATTGTACTGGCCATACTAAATGTATTTATTTGTAAGCTGTATTCTTACTGCCAGACTAAATGTATTTATTGTAACTATTGTAACTGCCATACTAAAATGTAATTTATTGTTAAGCTGTATTGTACACTGCCATACTAAATGTATTTATTGTAACTGTATTGTACTGCCAGACTAAATGTATTTATTGTAACTGTATTGTACTGCCAGACTAAATGTATTTATTGTAACTGTATTGTACTGCCAGACTAAATGTATTTATTGTAACTGTAATTGTACCTGCCATACTAAATGTATTTATTGTAACTGTATTGTACTGCCAGACTAAATGTATTTATTTGTAACTGTATTGTACTGCCATAACCTACATTATTTATTGTAACTTGTAATTGTACCTGCCAGACTAAATGTATTATTGTAACTGTATTCGTACTGCCAGACTAAATGTATTTAATTGTAACTGTATTGGTACTGCCATACTAAATGGTATTTATTGTTAACTGTATTGTACTTGCCATACTAAATGTATTTATTGTAACTGTATTGTACTGCATAAACTAAATGTATTTATTGTAACTGTATTGTACTGCATAAACTAAATGGTATTTATTGTAACTGTAAATTGTACTGCAGACCTAAATTTTATTTATTGTAACTATTGTAAATGCATAACTAAATGTATTTATTGTAACTTATTTTGTACTGCCAGAACTAAATTTATTTATTGTAACTGTATTGTAAAACTGCATACTAATTTATTTATTGTAACTGTATTGTACTGCATACCTAAATGGTAATTTATTGTAAACTGTATTGGTACTGCCAGACTAAATTTATTTATTGTAACTATTGTACCTGGCCATACTAAATTTATTTATTGTAACTATTGTACTGGCCATACTAAAATGAATTTAATTGTAACTGTATTGTAACCTGCCATACTAAATGTATTTATTGTAAACTGTATTGTACTGCAGACTATTAAATTTATTTATTGTAACTATTGTACTGCATACTAAAATGTATTATTGTAAACTGTAATTGTACTGCCATACTAAATGTATTTATTGAACTGTATTGTACTGCAACGACTAAATTTAATTTATTGTAAACTATTGTACTGCCATACTTAATGTATTTATTGTAACTATGTACTGCCGACTAAAATTATTTATTGTAAACTGTATGTAACTGCCATACTAAATTTATTTATTGTAACTGTATTGTACTGCCCATACTAAATGGTATTTTATTGTAAACTGTCATTGTACTGCCATACTAAAATGGTACTTTATTGTAACTGTACATTTGTACTGGCCATACTAAATGTATTTATTGTAACTGTATTGTACTGCAGACTAAATTTATTTATTGTAACTGTATTGTACTGGTCAGAACAAAATTTATTTATTGTAACTGTATTGTAAACTGCCATACTAAAATGTATTATTGTAACTGTATTGTACTGCCATAACTAAATGTATTTATTGTACACTGTAATTGTAACTTGCAGACTAAATTTTATTTATTGTAAACTGTATTGTACTGCCGAGACAAAATTTATTTATTTTGTAACTGTATTGTTACTGCATACTAAATGTATTTAATTGTAACTGTATTGTAACTGCCCATACTAAATGTATTTATTGTACCTGTATTGTAACTGGCCATAACTAAATGGTAAATTTATTGTAACTGTATTGTACTGTCCATAACTAAATGTATTTTATTGTACTGTATTGTACTGCATACTAAATGTATTTATTGTAACTGTATTGTACTGCCATAACTAAATTTATTTATTGTAACTGATTGTAACTGCCAGACTAAAATTTATTTAATTGTAACTATTGTACTAGCCATACTAAAATGTAATTTATTGTAAAACTATTTGTACTGCCATACTCATGTATTTTCATTGTAACTGTATTGTACTGCATACTAAATGTATTTAATTGTAATGTAAATTGTACTGGCCAGACAAAATTTATTTATTGTAACTGTATTGTACTGCGTAAAAAGGAGAGCACCCTGGGTCTCTACTGGGGTCTCTGCACCCTGGGTCTCTACTGGGGTCTCTGCACCCTGAGCCCTGCACCCTGAGTCTCACCTCTACTGGGGTCTCTGCACCCTGGGTCTCTGCACCCTGGGTCCCCTGGCCCACCTCTGGGTCCTGGGCACCCTTGGGTTCCTTCTACTGGGGTCCTCTCCACCCTGCAGTCTCTACTGGGGTCTCTGCACCCTGGGTCTCTGCACCCTGGGTCCCTGCACTCTGGGTCCTGCACCCTGGGTCTCTACTGGGTCTCTGCACCCCTGAGCTCTCTACATGGGTCTCTGCCCACCCTGGGTCTCTGCACCCTGGGTCTCTACTGGGGTCTCTGCACCCTGACCCTGGGTCCCTGCACTCTGGGTCCTGCACCCTGGGTCTCTACTGGGGTCTCTGCACCCTGAGTCTCTACTGGGGTCTCTGCACCCTGGGTCTCTGCACCCTGGGTCCCTGCACCCTGGGTCTCTACACCCTGGGTCTCTGCACCCTGGGTCCTGCCACCCTGGGTCTCTGCACCCTGGATCTCTGACTGGGTCTCTACCTGGGTCTCTACCTGGGTCTCTACCCCCTGGGTCTCCACCCCCTGGGTCTCTACCTGGGTCTCTACCTCCTGGGTCTCTAAACCCTGGGTCTCTACCCCCTTGGTCTCTACCTGGGTGTCTACCACCAGGGTCTCTAAACCCTGGGTCTCTACCTGGGTCTCTACTGGGGTCTCTACCTGGGTCTCTGCCCCCTGGGTCTCTGGTGACCTCTGTGGGCAGGTGATGAGACTGAGGTGACTACAGGTTCTATAGAAGCATAAGACCAGAGACCACAGCAGCAGGGAACCAATAACCAGGATGGGAGGGAGAGTGGGGATTGATCAGACATGGAGGTAATCCATGAATCAATCACCTATCAATCATACGCGAACATGATAACAATACTGCAGATATCATGTTTATGATGATCTATCTCATCTATGTCGTTCGGATGTGGTACCAGGACCAGGTGGTACCAGGACCAGGTGGTACCAGGACCAGGTGGTACCAGGGTATGGTACCAGGATGTGGTACCAGGGTATGGTACCAGGATGTGGTACCAGGACCAGGTGGTACCAGGGTATGGTACCAGGATGTGGTACCAGGACCAGGTGGTACCAGGATGTTGGACCAGGCCAGGGTTCCTCCACTCCTTCCCACCTGAAACTCCATCCGGCGGGCCGGTGTGACGTGGCGCTCGGCTGGATTCTGCTGCCCTCATGCAGAAGCAGAAATAGCAGCAGTGGATCTGAAGCCCCACCCCTCACCCAGCCAGCTGTCCATCTCCTTATTGAGGGGCCCAGGTCTGCCTCAGCCCTCCCTCCAGCACGCTAGCCTTACAGAGGCTCCTTGGCCAATGGGAAGCAGGGCCACATGCCCCCTAGCGGCTCCTTGGCCAATGGGGAGGCAGGACAGATCAGATGTCAGTATAACAGAAGGACATAATCAGCGCGGTAACTTTGCAGAACCTTACAGCCAGTCTGGGCCAACAGGGAGCTCACGTCTTTCAGCTTTTCTGAGGTAAGAGAGGGTAAGCGTGGGAGAGAGTGTGAGTGTTCGCTCGGTAACGGTTGGATCACAGGTGAAGCGTTCAAAGCCCCACGTCCACCCCCACCCCAGCCAAGGAACAGCTGAATCCAGACGCGTTAAAGCGTGATAACATGTCGCAGGGTTTCAGCTGGGTTCCACAGGGCCTGGCGGGACATCAGGCTGCTGCCTTGTGATGGGTGCAGTCTGAGGTGTCCTAGGGCTGGGATGAGGATGCGTGGCTCACCTGGAACCTACCTGGTCAGAGAGAGAGTGTGTGTGTGTCTGCTCTGTTCCTGACAGCTGACAGAGAGGATCTGAGTTATGTGGAGGCTGAGATGTTTCACATAACGCTGGATTTACAAACAGAGCTCAGAGCTTATGCTGTGATGACAGTCATGCTTACAGTCAGAGTCCTACGCTATTCAATACTTGCTAAAACCTCATCTTTTTTTCCACAATATTGATTTGAGTTGTAGTGTTTTGTGACTTTCTCATATCTTTGGTGTATTCTCGGGTGCATCTTCTGGTGTTTTCTGATTTATTGTTATTCTTGATGCCAAGCTGTGAATGGTTGAGGGATGATGGCACCTTAAGGCAGACATGCCTCCAGGATAAACACCTATCCCTTGTGGGGCTGGGACTCCCTGGGCTTAGCACTACTGCATTACACATATCTTGGATTGTTTTGTCATCCAGTAATGTCACAGAACAAAGCCTCCCTGGTCCCAATGTAAGCTGAGAGTGTAGAAAGAGGGTTGAATAGTAATGAGGAGGAAGCACCACGAGGCCCCAGCTTGCTAGTTTAGTCTCAGGGTTCTTGGCGGGTGGGGTTGGGACCCAGAGGACCAGGGCTTCGGGGAGCTTGAGGGAGTCTCCACATAAGGAGAGGAGTTTCTATTCCAAGAGAAAGGAGTGGGTCTGGTCTTCTGAAACCCGAAGCTGGCCTCTGCAACACACAGCTGCTCGGAAATAGTTGAGATGTGAGGGACCCTCGGTAACAAGATATGTTGGTAATGTGAGATTAAACCATCTCTAATTATCTCCACTTCATCTCTGGCCATATCAAACAAAGCTTAAAACAAACCTCCACAGAGAACTCATAACCCACTTAAACTGGTTCTCCATTGATGCTGAATTAAGGAATTAGCTTAAACCCCAATCCAATCTAAACAGATTAGTTTGCTGTGGAACAAGTTGGCCAGCATGCTATGAATGGCCTGTTGATACACACTGGTGCTGACCATACAAGTCAACATGGAGGTGTAGGCAGACAGCAGTCGCCGTGGAGGAAGGCTGTCCTTTTACAGCCTGCTAGCACCACCCTGGTGGAGAGGAGGCTGCTAGCACCACCCTGGTGGAGAGGAGGCTGCTAGCACCACCCTGGTGGAGAGGAGGCTGCTAGCACCACCCTGGTGGAGAGGAGGCTGCTAGCACCACCCGTGGTGGAGAGGAGGCTGCTAGCACAACCCTGGTGGAGAGGAGGCTGCTAGCACCACCCTGGTGGAGAGGAGGCTGCTAGCACCACCCTGGTGGAGAGGAGGCTGCTAGCACCACCCTGATGGAGAGGAGGCTGCTAGCGCCACCCTGGTGGAGAGGAGGGTCCTAGCACCACCCTGGTGGAGAGGAGGGTCCTAGCACCACCCTGGTGGAGAGGAGGCTGCTAGCACCACCCTGGTGGAGAGGAGGCTGCTAGCACCACCCTGGTGGAGAGGAGGCTGCTAGCACCACCCTGGTGGAGAGGAGGCTGCTAGCACCACCCTGGTGGAGAGGAGGGTCCTAGTGGTGGAGAGATGCTATGTTTGGACGCCTTCTCGTTTATCAGTCGAGAAGCACATTCAAGACAGCTCTCACGTTTCACACCATGAAAGCTAATTATACACCAAGACGCTGTACTGCGCCACATGATCCACCACTAGGAGGATGAAGAAGATAATGTTTTACCTCAAGTATGTCTCGTTCATGACTTACACATTCCACACCGTTAAAGATAGTTCTGAACCAAGAAGGTGCATTTAACCAAACGCTCCTCACTGGGACGGCGCACCGCTCACCCTCAAGTGTTTGAGCAGCAGTGAGATCGGAGGTTATATTCATGTTTCAGGAGACGACGACCCATTATCACAGCATTAGCTAAATATGAACCAAGATGTTGGTTCTGTGAGCAGCAGAGAATGAAGAGCTCATGTTGAGTGGAGGTGTGTCTTCAGAGGGGGGGCGAGGCCCATGTTTAAGAGGCTGTAACTGAACCCTGCTCTGTAAATACCTTGTCAACACTGCTGTGTTCCTTCCAGGTTGATAAGTCCACTGTCACCATGTCTGACACTGAAGATGTGTAAGTAACACCAGCCCACTTATCTCCATCTTTTATTCATTTAGTCATTTTGGCATTTTCTAATCATCCCCACTTTCTATTTCTGTATCTCTCTCTCTCTCCCTCTCTCTCTCTTTCTCTCCCTCTCTCTCCCCCCTCTCTCTCTCTCTCCCTCTCTCCCCCCCTCTCTCTCTCTCTCTCTCTCTCTCTCCCCTCTCTCTCTCTTTCTCTCCCTCTCTCTCCCCCCCGCTCTCTCTCTCTCCCTCTCTCTCTCTCTCTCTCTCTTCTCTCTCTGCTCTTTCTCTCTCCCTCATCTCTCTCTCTCCTCCCTCCTCTCTCTCTCTCTCTCCCTCTCTCTCTCTTTCTCTCCGCTCATCTCGTCCCCCCGCTCTCTCTCTCTCTCTCTCCTCTCGGTCTCTCTTTCTCTCCCTCTCTCTCTCGTCTCTCTCTCTCTTTCTCTCTCTCCTCCTCTCTCTCATCCCTCTCTCCCGCCCCCCCCCCCCCCTTCTCTCCTCTCTCCTCTCTCCTCTCTCCCCTCCACCTCCAGTGATCAGGTCGAGGGTAAGTAACAAACCAATCATCTTCACTGTGTCTGGTCCTAAACCAGAAGGTCTGCTCTCCTGAACAGTTCAACACGTTCTTCCTGCATCTGTTCTCAGTGGAGTCGACTGTTGTTGTGGATGAATATTGTTTCACTGGTTGTTTGGCTTGCTGGAGATATTCTGCCAACATCTCTGGAGGCTCCTTCTGTCTGCGAGGCTGCAGGCGGCCATGTTGGCAACCCAGCAGGACAGGTGGAGTTCAAAGCTTTGCTCTCAGCCAATCAGAGGGACTGAGAGGGAAAGCCGTTGTCCTGGCAACCTGCTGGGTTGCCAACAGACCCTGCAGCTCTGCATGAGGGTGTCTGAGGTCCGGCTCAGCCCAGCTCAACGGGAACTCCGGTGTTCAGCTGAGGTGACCTGAACACCCGGCACCCTGCATGGATCTCCTCTGCTCCCTGGGGAGCAGAAGACATCTCTCTCATAAAACTATTTCACTCCTTTTTCTTTCTCGGATGAAAACAAGAAGATTATGATGGTAAGACTAAGATTAAGATCAGATCTTTTAAAAACTAGTTTTATGTCAACCGTACTAATCTTTGTGTTGACTGTCAGTAGCATGCTAGATAACCCAGTAGCTCCACAGTCCGTCCACCAGATCCGTAGAGAAGACAGTAAGTTAGTGTTGAGCAAACACACCTTGATCACCATGGTAACTGCCAGGCATCTGCAGAGAATCTTGGTCTCATCTGGACTATTTCCTTCTTCTACTAAAACCTACTCCTCTCTCACTGCCTCATCGCCTTACTGCCACCCCCTAGTGGTCATCTCTTAAAACTCCTCCTCCACCTCCACCATCCAAACTCCTCAACTTTCATCTTCTCCTCCTCCTCCTCCCCCCCCCATGCTTCTATTAACCACCTCCTGCTCCTGCATGTTGTGTAGTCGTAGCAGAGGAGGTAGTTGAGGAGGTAGAAGTGGCCCCCGAAGCCGCCCCCGAACCCGAGCCTGTGGCGGAACCAGAACCAGTGGTAGAACCAGAACCTGAGGCAGAACCTGGGAAGGAAGAGTTGCTCGAAGGTATGTCAGATGTCTTCTCATCCTGGGCGTGGCAGGGTGAGCCAGCTGACAGACAGACAGACAGACCTCAGTGTGACCAGCCCACAGTCAGTAGAAGCAGGACATTCAGAAGGTCATGAAGACCTCGTCGCTGTGCTCTGTGCTGCTTCAGGGACCTCAGCATGGGGGCCCCTGCTGGGGGCCCCGAAGTGCTAACCACGTAGCTCCACTAGCATTAGCTCTGCTTGAAGAGCATTATTAGAAGCTAACCTCTATAAAACCCAAACCACCGAGCCTACTTACTACCCAGTGCAGATGTTAACCTGACATTTTATTCACGTCTACTGGAATAAAAGATGAAAAGTGGAGAGGCTTTACAGAAATAGATGCTTTATTCTCAGTTTTATATCTGATAGTGTTCAACATCAGAATATCAAAACAGAGACGGCTTTTTTGCATGAAGAATTTCATGTAAGACATCAGTCTTACATGAAATTCTTCATCTTGCATACCATCTTCTATATACAGTATACATGTATATGTATACAGCTTATCTGTACTGTATATATATGTATATGTGTACAGTATATGTATATATGTATATGTCCATGTATTCATGTAGCACACATGAGACATGTGAGCGTATTGCAGTAACTCTGCATGCATGTTCATCACCAGGACTCGCATGGCTCCTCCTCATGTCCTCAGAGACCAACGCATGACCCTCACTCTTCATCACCTCCAATTGTGTCCCGTGTTCCACTCAAGGCTCTAGTATGTTGTCTGCCACGGTGTTCACTGTGTACACGCCAACACACGCGTGTGTGGCGTTGGCGTGTACACACGTGTGTGTGCTCTGCTTCCACGGCTAATGCTCTTCATTTTGCTCTCTTGTTTTGGATGCTTGCTGCATGCAGACGCCACCGGAGAGGAAGGTATGTCCAGAGAGCTGACCTGATAGACGTGTGGTGCTGGTGTTGTTAAACATGTGTAAGACATGTGTTAGATGTGTGTGTTAGACGTGTGCTAGACATGTGTTAGATGTGTTTTATACGTGTTTTAGACATGTTGGGGCTTCAGGTTGTACCACGTGGTCTGCTCTGCTGTTCTGTCCTGATCCAAGGCCAACTGGACCGCTGCCCAATTGGCTTTTACTCAAATCTAGCAGAAGACCAATTTCTGTCAAAAAAGGGTGAAAGACTCTGACATGCTAACGTGCCTTAGCGCTAGCATACCCGTCCCCATGGTTAGCTTGCATGTGCCACCACCTCGGCTAAAGCCACCACAACACGGACGCATTGTGTCTGCTTGGTTCAAAACGCTTTGGGGTCAAGCCACAGCATATGAACAGCTCTACCCATGTTGCACGACACACCCACATCTGTCCCTCATCATCTGTCCCTCATCATCTGTCCCTCATCATCTGTCCCTCATCATCTGTCCCTCATCATCTGTCCATCATCATCTGTCCCTCATCATCTGTCCATCATCATCTGTCCCTCATCATCTGTCCCTCATCATCTGTCCATCATCATCTGTCCCTCATCATCTGTCCCTCATCATCTGTCCCTCATCATCTGTCCCTCATCATCTGTCCATCATCATCTGTCCCTCATCATCTGTCCACACTTCTCCATCTCCATGTTACTTTCATATTGACATATACATTTTATTTTACTTCATGCTTTCAGACACTAATGCTTAATAAAGATATTTCAGTCAGGAATGTTCACTGAAACATCTACTGATCACCATAAGCCATATATTCACGTGTACCTTCTTAAACGGGTTCTAACTTTTCTAACTTGAAGTTGAAGTCAAATCAACTGTATGATTTTTTTTTATTTTACCAATAATTTAATAATAATTTACCAAGATTTGAATGATTATGATGGTTACAAAATGGATTTTAATCCCATTAATGCCTGAGATGTTTTTTGCTTGAGTAATGATGACGATGAATGAAATGGTTTTCTTTTAAAACAAGACGTCTAACCCAATTCTTCTAACCCGTTAACCTGTACTTGTTCCCTCCCCGCTTGTGGCTATACAGAGGAGAAGCCAAAAATTCAAGTAAGTCCTCTTCTTGTTCATCTCACGATATCAGATCATTGTGGAGCGTTTGATTTGAGACGTGCTGAAAGCTTTCCGACACATGGAGACACCACCCTGACATGTCCTCCCTCCCGCAGGCCGAGCGCACCCAAGATTCCCCGATGGTGAGAGAAAGTGGACTTTGATGTGAGTATTAGAGGAAGATGTTGGAGGTTCCTTCTTCTGTTTGGTATACGGGGACTGTGTGATGTTTTTTTTTTTTTTTTGCTAATGGACTGTGGTGATGTTCTGCTGCTATATGGGGACTGTGTGGATGTTCCTGCTGCTATACGGGGAACGTGTGTTGGTTCTGCTGTATATGGACCGTGTGTTGGTTCTGCTGCTATATGGGACTGTGTGATGTTCTTGCTGCTAACGGGGACCGTGTGTTGGTTCATGCTGCTATATGGGGACTGTTGTTGATGTTCTGCTGCTTATATGGGGACTGTGTGATGTTCTGCTGCTATACGGGACCGTGATGTGTGGTTCTGCTGCTATATGCGGGACCCTGTGTTGGTTCTGCTGCATATGGGGGACCGTCTGTTGTTCTGCTGGTATATGGGACGTTGTTGGTTCTGCTGGTATATGAGGACCGTTGTTGGTTCTGCGCATATGGGGACCGTATGTGTTGGTTCTGCTTGCCGATATAGGGACCGTGTGTGGTTCTGCTTGCTATGATGGGACCGTGTGTTGTTCTCTGGTATATGGGACCGATGTGTTGTTCTGCTGTATATGGGGACCGTGTGTTGGTGTCTGCTGCTATATGGGGACGTGTGTTGGTTCTGGTTCTGCTGTACATATGGGGACCGTGTTGTTTGGTTCTGCTAGGTATATGGGGACTGTGTTTAACCTGTTGTGTGTGTGTGGGTGTGCAGGACATCCAGAAGAAGCGTCAGAACAAGGACCTGGTGGAGCTCCAGGGTCTGATCGATGCTCACTTTGAGTGCAGGAAGAAGGAGGAGGAGGAGCTGATCGCCCTCAAGGAGAGAATTGTGAGACTTCGAGTGAATCACATCTGACCCCACATGTTGAGGGTGTGATGGTGTGTGTTCTCACCAGGAGTGTGTGTGTGTGCGTGTGTGTGTGTGTGTGTGTGTGTGTGTGTGCAGGAGAAGCGCAGAGCCGAGAGAGCTGAGCAGCTGAGGATCCGCTCTGAGAAGGACAAGGAGCGCCAGGCCAGACGTGAGGTCTGCACCTCCTCCTCCTCCTCCTCCTCCTCCTCCTCTTCCTCCTCCTCACACTGCACCTCCCCTGAAGACCTGTGTTGGTGTTATAACCGTGTGTGTGTGTGTGTGTGTGTGTGTGTGTGTGTGTGTGTGTGTGTGTGTGTGTGTGTGTGTGTGTGTGTGTGTGTGTGTGTGTGTGTGTGTGTGTGTGTGTGTGTGTGTGTGTGTGTGTGTGAGCAGGAGGAGAGGCAGAGAAAGAGGAGGCCGATGCCAAGAAGAAGTTTGAAGAGGATGCAAAGAAGAAGTCTGCTCTGTCCAGCATGGGCTCCAACTACAGCAGCCACCTGCAGAAAGTACGCTAGAGTTACACCTTACACAGAGTTACACTTTACACAGAGTTACACTTTACACAGAGTTACACCTTACACAGAGTTACACTTTACACAGAGTTACACTTTACACAGAGTTACACCTTACACAGAGTTACACCTTACACAGAGTTACACTTTACACAGAGTTACACTTTACACAGAGTTACACCTTACACAGAGTTACACCTTACACAGAGTTTACACTTTACACAGAGTTTACACTTTACACAGAGTTACACCTTACACAGAGTTACACTTTACACAGAGTTACACTTTACACAGAGTTACACCTTACACAGAGTTACACCTTTACACAGAGTTACACTTTACACAGAGTTACACTTTACACAGAGTTACACTTTACACAGAGTTACACTTTACACAGAGTTACACTTTACACAGAGTTACACCTTACACAGAGTTACACCTTACACAGAGTTACACCTTACACAGAGTTACACTTTACACAGAGTTACACCTTACACAGAGTTACACCTTACACAGAGTTACACTTTACACAGAGTTACACTTTACACAGAGTTACACCTTACACAGAGTTACACCTTACACAGAGTTACACCTTACACAGAGTTACACCTTACACAGAGTTACACTTTACACAGAGTTACACTTTACACAGAGTTACACCTTACACAGAGTTACACCTTACACAGAGTTACACTTTACACAGAGTTACACTTTACACAGAGTTACACTTTACACAGAGTTACACTTACACAGAGTTACACTTACACAGAGTTACACCTTACACAGAGTTACACCTTTACACAGAGTTTACACTTTACACAGAGTTACACTTTACACAGAGTTACACTTTACACAGAGTTTACACCTTACACAGAGTTACACCTTAACACAGAGTTACACCTTACACAGAGTACACTTACACAGAGTTACTTTACACAGAGTTACACCTTTACACAGAGTTACACCTTACACAGAGTTACACCTTACACAGAGTTACACTTTACACAGAGTTACACTTTACACAGAGTTACACCTTACACAGAGTTACACCTTACACAGAGTTACACCATTTACACAGAGTTACACTTTACACAGAGTTACACTTACACAGAGTTACACCTTACAACAGAGTTACACCTTTACACAGAGTTACACTTTACACAGAGTTTCACTTTTACCACAGAGTTACACGCTACACAGAGTTACACTTTAAACAGAGTTACACTTTACACAGAGTTACACTTTACACAGAGTTACACCTTACACAGAGTTACACTTTACACAGAGTTACACTTTACACAGAGTTACACTTACGTAGCGTGTAACTCTGTGTTAAAGTGTAACTCTGTGTAAAGTGTAACTCTGTGTAAGGTGTAACTCTGTGTAAAGTGTAACTCTGTGTAAAGTGTAACTCTGTGTAAGGTGTAACTCTGTGTAAAGTGTAACTCTGTGTAAAGTGTAACTCTGTTTAAAGTGTAACTCTGTGTAGCGTGTAACTCTGTGTAAAGTGTAACTCTGTGTAAAGTGTAACTCTGTGTAAGGTGTAACTCTGTGTAAGGTGTAACTCTGTGTAAAGTGTAACTCTGTGTAAAGTGTAAACTCTGTGTAAGGTGTAACTCTGTGTAAGGTGGGTAACTCTGTGTAAGGTGTAACTCTGTGTAAAGTGTAAACTCTGTGTTAAAGTGTAACTCTGTGTAAGGTGTAACTCTGTGTAAGTGTAACTCTGTGTAAAGTGTAACTCTGTGTAAAGTGTAACTCTGTGTAAGGTGAACTCTGTGTAAGGTGTTGTAACTCTGTTAAGGTGTAACTCTGTGTAAAGTGTAACTCTGTATGGTAACTTTAAGGTTTGTAAACCTGTGTAAAGTGTAACTCTGGTAAGTGGTAAATCTGTGTAAAGTGTAACTCTGTGTAAAGTGTAACTCTGTGTAAGGTAACTCTGTGTAAAGTGTAACTCTGTGTAAAGTGTAACTCTGTGTAAAGGTTGTAACTCTGTGTAAAGTGTAACTCTGTGTAAAGTGTAACTCTGTGTAAGGTGTAACTCTGTGTAAGGTTGTAACTCTGTTGTAAAGTTGTAACTCTGTGTAAAGTGTAAACTCTGTGTAAGGTGTAACTCTGTGTAAGGTGTAACTCTGTGTAAGGTGTAACTCTGTGTAACGTGTAACTCTGTGTAAGGTGTAACTCTGTGTAAGGTGTAACTCTGTGTAAGGTGTAACTCTGTGTAAAGGTGTAACTCCTGTGTAAGGTGTAACTCTGTGTAAGTGTAACTCTGTGTAAAGTGTAACTCTGTGTAAAGTGTAACTCTGTGTAAAGTGTAAACCTGTGTAAAGGTGTAACTCTGTGTAAGGTGTAACTCTGTGTAAGGTGTAACTCTGTGGTAAAAGTGTAACTCTGTGTAAAGTGTAACTCTGGTTTGTAAGGTGTAACTCTGTGTAAGTGTAACTCTGTGTAAAGTGTAACTCTGTGTAAAGGTGTAACTCTGTGTAAGGTTGTAACTCTGTGTAAAGTGTAAACTCTGTGTAAAGTGTTAACTCTGTGTAAGGTGTAACCTCTGGTGTAAGGTGTAACTCTGTGTAAAGTGTAACTCTGTGTAAAGTGTAACTCTGTGTAAGGTGTAACTCGTGGTTAAAGTGTAACTCTGTGTAAAGTGTAACTCTGTGTAAGGTGTAACTCTAGCGTACTTTCTGCAGGTGGCTGCTGTAGTTGGAGCCCATCTGGACAGAGCAGACTCTTCTTGCATCCTCTTCAAACTCTTCTGGCATCGGCCTCCTCTTTTCCTCTGCCTCTCCTCCTGCTCACCACACACACACACACGACACACACCACACTACCACCACACACACACACACACCACAACACACACACACACACACACACACACACACACACACACACACACACACACACACACACACACCACACACACACACACACACGGTTATAACACCAACACAGGTCTTCAGGGGAGGTGCAGTGTGAGGAGGAGGAAGAGGAGGAGGAGGAGGAGGAGGAGGAGGAGGTGCAGACCTCACGTCTGGCCTGGCGCTTCCTTGTCCTTCTCAGAGCGGATCCTCAGCTGCTCAGCTCTCTCGGCTCTGCGCTTCTCCTGCACACCACACACACACACAACCACACCACACACACACACACACACACTCCTGGTGAGAACACACACCATCACACCCTCAACATGTGGGGTCAGATGTGATTCACTCGAAGTCTCACAATTCTCTCCTTGAGGGCGATCAGCTCCTCCTCCTCCTCTTCCTGCACTCAAGTGAGCATCGATCAGACCCTGGAGCTCCACCAGGTCCTTGTTCTGACGCTTCTTCTGGATGTCCTGCACACCCACCACACAACAC
>PIJE02005051.1:4494-16251 GCA_002895965.2 Coryphaenoides rupestris | reverse complement strand
AAGTATATACCTACTCTCTCCCTGCAAATAACTATTGATGACTCTGGTTTGCGGTACTGTTCATGCCACGCTACATGCCGCACGCCACCCCCCCAACCTACGCGGATCGCACAGATAGACACCGTTCAAAAGATACACCCCCAACGGGTCACCAGCGTCAGCCGTGACGCCCCAGAATGGATTACCTGTGCACTTAGGCGCTGAAGATAATTAAAATCAACGCTACCTAAAGAGTAAGAGCAGAAAAAAACAACTCGGATAACAAGTTAGAACGCTAGGGAACGCGGAGCTCGCTCAAGAATAATCTAAAACACGAGAACACAGCGCAAAGCACCACCAAAGAACCGAGTACCACGGCACAAGAACCAACACATACCGCGCGCACCGCCGCATTGCTGACGCAATCCCAACCGCACCCGCGAAGGAACCGACTACCAGCAAGCGGCAAGCCATCAAGTTACAGGTTCGAGCACAGACTGCCCACCACCACATCGGTTGACCTCGACTGAGGCAGACGAACTGACAGCCCCCTGTGATAGCACCTGTTCGTTCTGCTGCCACCACAGCGCGCCGCATCCCTCCACATCCCAGCCAGACCACACGACACGAGACGCCCCGCCGGCGGCCAGAGGCCTGCGCCGGCGCCCTTGACGGACACCAGACAAGAGACAAATGCCAGAGCCACGAAGAAGCGGACCGAGGCAGAACACCACGACGCCCACTCACAGACCCCGAGCACAACAATCACAGATTCAGACACCCCACACAACCACTAAAACCACACGACTCGCAGACGCGCCACCGAAAACACCCAAGAACGTCACAACACCCAAAGCACAATGGAGAGCGCCCAGGGTAACGTAGAAATGGGGAGGGAAGAAGCAGAGCCAGCAAAAAAAACCCACAACCCCGAACAACACTCACTAACCACCCCACCCCCCACAAACACCACAATACGAAGAATAACAAGGCAACCGCCCCTCCCCCAACCCACAACGAACGAATAAAAAGACAGAGCCAAGGACCACACGAACCAGAGAGAGCCAACAACGACCAACAGCGCCCCGCCCACAGACACAGACAGCAGAAGAATGAGGACGCAAATTAACAATCATGCACGGCCAACAAGGCACCCAGTTTTCCACCCTCCTGTTAGTACAGACCAACTCTGCTAATGTCTGGTTATCGTCTCGCTTTTACCCTTTTCCTGTGACATCATTGGACCAATCCCTAACTGAATGCCTCTGCCTGTCGGTTCCTCCACTGGTCTGAACCTCCCTACACTACCTGCCTGCGTCCGTGATGCGTACTGGCCTCAGACTACCTGTCTCGCCGTCTACACCTTGTCTTGCCTACCCGTCTGCGCCCTCGATTCACTCCTTCAAGGTAATATTTATAATAACATTCCGCACTGCATAACCCCGATTCCTGGAGTCATTGTTTGGGTCCTCCTGCCCACATCGTGACAGAATGGTCGACCAACAAAGGACCAGCAGACTCAGCTCGTGGTTGATCAGTGGTGGCATACTTGGCCAAACCGTGTGCCCACTGCCGGCGCGACTATGAGGAGGTCCTCGTACTTATGGACCGGACTTAATGACCCTGAATATATCAGCCTCTGGATTTACCTCTGGTCCGACCGAGTGTGAGGCCGACGCCGAAGGTACAAGGTTTCCCCGGGCTCCCGGGTCCCGGATTGGACTGCAGCGCCTCGGTCTCCCGCGGCGGCTCGCCAGCCATCCCGGAGTCCCGGGTGGGACCGCCGGGAAAGTTACTGAGGGAACCCGCCTGGCCCTGGCCGGTCCTCTGTAGCATCCAGACCACGGCCTCACACACAAGAGCCCAACCTCGGCCGGCGGCACCGAGGCGGACCGAGCTAGGCGAACTCTTATATGACATGCCTGCCAAAGAGCAAGTTCTGCCCGTAGGGCGGGAAGCGACTGCTAGTGACATTGTTAGTCATCGCTCCACCCGCTCAGTTCGTGTCTTCACGCGTTCTAATGTTGATGTTGCAGCGCGACCCCCCCTACTGAGGCGCGAGTGGGCGCTGTATTGTGTATGGTGGTCAGAGTACGATGGCGCTGAGCATAGTGCCGCGAGTGGGTAAAATTCAGCGCGGGCTCCATGCTGATCATGTCCGTGACCCTCACGGTCTCTAAATTGTCAAGAGCTGGCTTGTCGCAGATACAGCACTTGGGATCTAGACGCTCCAGCAATTTTCTCGAGATAAGATATTAGGGATGACGAGCGCATTGTTTCGGTTCCCGCACAAACTCCGGTCGGTACCGAGCATGCGAATCAGGATGCCCTCTTATTAACTCAAAATCTGATGAATGGGCGTGAACATTGCGGGAAGGGATAGCGGTGGGCGGAAGTTGGCAAGAGGATGCTTGCCGGGTATGTCATTGGCAGAACGCCAACTGGCACCACTCTGCAGCACTCTCTACACATTGCCTTGTTGAGAGGGGCAATACAAACTTGTGATGCAAGCAGTTGTGGGGTCTTCCAGGTCTAATGACCAGCTGGAGGGCGTCCAGTGGTCGATGGAACACTTTCTGCTCCACGATTGAAAGGACGACCGGCATTTGTGCGTACGTCCAGATTGTCTGGGAGGGGTAGGCGGGGATGGCGGGAGCTGCTGTTACTTCAGTGTGGGCAGCCGTCCGCACCGGTACCGACCTCCTTGTGACATCATGGGTTTCTATGGAGTGGAGAGGAGATCTGCCCCCCGCCAGGCTCTTGTAACTCTCTGCAAGATGCGGTATAGGGTTGGGTGAGATTTGGCATTATTGAGTGGCGTGTGGAAGGGGGTTCCCACCTGATTTTGGTCCCACCAGATCTCTTAGCAACGCCTAAGGTTACCAGCCACGCCACAATCAGTAGCTCCAGTGGATTAATGAGCTGATGTTTATGTATTTCAATTTTATTTGTATAGCCCTGAATCACAAGTCTCAAAGGGCTTTACAGGCCAGATTGTTATGGGCCAAAAGTGATTTATGACACCCCCCTAGCCCAAGCCCCCCTAAGGGCAAGAAACGACTCCCTTAATTAACAAGGAAGAAATCTCGAGGAGGAACCTCAGAGTGGGGGATCCCTCCTTCCAGGGATGGTTCAGAGTGCAATGGGTGTCATACGGGCATTTAAAAACAGGGGTAACAAAGCATGACAAAATGCAAATGACAAAGTGCAAATAACAAAGTACAAATAGTAAATGAAATAGTAATATTATGATGGGGTGCTGGCTGGAGAGCAAGCTGGTAGCCGTCAGGTGAGGTGGCCAGGTATCCAGTCACGATCACAGCAGCACCCTAGATAATGGAGACAACATGAAGGTTAGATGGAGCACAGTAAGCAGGGAACATACAAGTATCCTCAGACCTAGTACCCATCGGCAGCTAGGGTAGGCTAGTGCTAACGGTATTGATTTAGCTGTAAATTAGAGCTGAGGGGCACTCCTAGCAGCCAAAGGCGAGGGTAAAACTCTTGCTCTCCTGTTGCACAGAAATGTGCACAAACTGTCTTTTTAAATAGTTGTTACTAACCTGTAACCTAGTAGTACACTTCAGAAAAGAATCACACTAGTATGTACCCTCCCATATACTCTAATACGCTAATATTACCTTTGACTTGGAGCGCAGAACTACACGATCACCTCCTTTAGAAAAGGGGTGTGTGTGTGTGTGTGTGTGTGTGTGTGTGTGTGTGTGTGTGTGTGTGTGTGTGTTCACACCACATAGGTATACATTTCAGTGAAGTCAAAGGATAAACAATAGGTTTGTGTGCATCTCAATGAGGGAGAAACACAAGTGGCATCACAACATGCTCCTCACCACGACTCCTCTCTCCTCCTCCCCTCTCTCCTCCTTTCCTCCTCTCCTCCTCTTCACTTCTGTCCTGAATTCAAGTCCCACACCAGTATTTGAATGAAATATATCTTTTATAAACTGTAATGGGGAGGGAAAGTATAGGTTAATTGCTGTGCCAAGGTCCGTAATCCAATAGAGTCGTCGTAGTCCATAAGCAGGGGGGTATCACACCGGGAAGAAGTCTCGTACAGATCAGGGCGAGGCAGGCGGGAGGGTAGTCAGGCAGGCGAGGGTCATACACAAAACGGGTTCTCAGACGGTCAAAAGGTCAGGGCACACAGCCACTTCTTTCTCTCTGCCGAACTCACTCGTCTTCGTCGTCTCCACTCTTCCTCCTCTTCCGCTTCCTCTTCCTCTTCCTTGTCCGCTCCTTCTTCCTCTCCCACTTCCAACACAACCACCTCCTCTTCCAACTCTCTCTCCTCGACTCAGGTCCTCTCTTATTTATGTCCTGCAGGCCGGGCATTGATTGGCTGCCGCCGAGTTCCTTCAACGAGGCGCAGCCAATTTCAATAAGGCTGATTGCCTGCCTCACCACCCTTGTCTCCCGGGCTCCCTCTGGGGGCCGAATGGGGAATACTGTTTCCACAGCTCTCCTCCTATGCTCCTCAGTGGCCGGCTGCCACAATATGTACTAAGACACTGAAGAGTAGGTAAGCACTGTTGTACTCAGAGGTTGTTGTTCTCCCCAGAAACCACTAGATGGACGGCGACCAAGTCTTAGAGGTCGTTGCGCATGCGCCACGATAGGAGCCTCTAACTTTCCTTATAAGGTTTTAACACTGGGCCATCTGAGAACAGACCCACACATAGCATGCCATCTAAGGACAAACCCACGCATAAGACAAGGCGCAGGAGGCTATGCTCAAAAGTATGTGCGCAAGAGGAGAAAGCCCTTCAGTCAACACATTTACAGGGGCCAAGTAGCCTTATAAAGCCTAAACTTGGACAGGAGCCAAAAAGTGCCCTATAAGCTAGCAAAACTAGACCAACTGAGGGCAGGCTCCGGAGAAGCTTATAAAAAGCAGCAACAAGGGAGGAGAGCATTTTCCCCAGACCACCAGAAGGACACCCTCGTAGGAGAGAAGAGCGCTTAGAAATCTCCGGACAATTTTTCTTTTATGGGACTCAGTTGTTTCTGGGTTTAGCGGTGTATGGAACCCAGTACAATGAAAAAAATACTCCGTATTCGACCCTAGGTTGGTCTGGAGAGAAGATTTTTATTTAAATTTTTTCTAAATTAGTTTATGGGTGTCCTTGATGGTCCATTGAGGGGGAAATGCTCCCACAGTCCAACAAGGCTGTGGAGTTTCTGTTTTATTTAGACAGTCAAATCTGATTCGATCGAAGACGTTCTATTTGCAATATGGATCTTATTTTTTCTTTTTTCTTTTTTCATTTATTTCTTTTCTTTTATTTATACCAAAGGGCCCTATTTTCCCCCCGTGACGGATAGATTGAGGTTTCGTCTATAGGCTTCGGTCTGTTTCTCTTTAGATTACACTACCACCTCCTACAAGATTGGGCGGTTTTCATTTCTTCCAGTGTACCGACGGTGTAGGGTGTTGCTTTGGACTATCACATGTATCTTACGTTTGATTATATTTACCGTTATCGTAACCATTTTTGGCAACTTTTTGGTAAGCATTTCGCTGTATCCCTGCTGAATTCTTAAAATAAAAACTATCAAGTAATTGATGAATAGATCCTGGTGGACCTTTGATCATTTGCCGAAGGAGAAGAAGATTCGAGAGTGTTTATGGTAACACATGGTGTTACCATAAACACTATGGTGTTACCATAAAAGGCTTGGATATATCCCGAGGGCTAGATATATCCAAGCCTTTAAATATTTCCTAGCAAATCAACAAGCGCACGGATCCCAGGGGAGAGCTGCCATAACGAACGTGATCGGAGCTGTGGCTCAGAGCCAGGGTTATGCCTTGGGTCGCGGCACCGAAGTAAGCGGGGTAGACGTTCGGAAGATAAGGTAGTTAGGGGCTAGGCGTGTCTCCCCCACGACCTGTTAACAACCGTTACTGGACAACAGGTTTCGCATCACCTCCATTAAAGGAGGCTAACCGACGGATCTAACACTTGGTGCCCAACGTGGGGCACGACGAAGGATTCGTTGTGCTCTATGACCGAACCCCCAGTGTGAGAACTAAACTCAGAAGACAAGAGAAGAGTGTACTGAATCAAAGAGACGCTTAGACCTTGGACCGAGTGAGGTGCACATCTGGACAGTGATATGACCCGTGGGAGCGTGCAGTAGCCGAGGGGGCTACCCGAGCGCCCCGAAACAGGAGAGAACGTCTGTGGTCTATAGCAGACACCTCCGTCGGATCCATAGAGAGACGGGCTGAGCATTCTGACGTCAAGAGAAGAAAATACGAAGAATAAGTATGGGTGCCCGATTGCCGAAGTTTGATCAACATAGGCGATAGGGGCAGCATAACCACTTTAGTTCTCCTCCTCTCCCCAGACTCAACGCGCGAAGAGCGGCCCAGAGGAGAGAACGACTCGGTATGGCAGATAGCACAGATGACGCACCAGAATCTCCGGCAGACCAACCCAGTGAAGCTTCCCCCGTAGGGAGTGGCGCACAGGCAGAACCACCCCCCACAGGAGCTTCCTCTGAAGAGAGTAGCGCACAGGCTACAACACCCCCAGCAGATGGGGGAGAACAAGAAGCCTCCGGCTCAGGCACCCGGAGGGAGGAAAAATCCGGAGGACCAGGAGACCCAGGGCCGACGACTCCGGCCCTCCCAGATGAGAAAATGAAAAACACATGTAGAATAATGTTCATTGGAAAAGGGTACAAAACCTGGGATGACAGCATAAAAAACAGATTACAGCAGCTGAACCCTAGCCAGAGCTTAGAAGACATAGAGAAACAAGTGACCGATGTGAACCACCATAAGTAACTCGCTAAACCCCAGTCCCAGCCGAGACCCAAGGCTACTGTAGCCATGAAGAAAACCCCAAAATTGGCTCCGGTGAGCCCTCCACAAGTAACACCAAGGAAGAAGCGGTCTACACCAGAACCCCCAGATGATTCAGACATAGAAGAAGACAGATCCCCTGGACCAAACACATCCACACCACGGCTGGCCAGACCAGTGGAGCCCGAATCAGAGCAGGATCCCGACGAGGAGACCCTGCCATCATTCGTCTCAGAACCCGAGAAACGGGTGAAGACGAAGGAACTAAAAGTGACCCGTCGCTATGAACCAAAAAAGACCGGGTGTACGACATCTCTAAGCAGTCTCGTAAGAATGCCCGAGACAAAGAATATGGGCCCCTGAAGGCGAGAGATATACATGCCAGAAATAGGGCAGAGGAAGCATTTCATCCCGCCAGATTGGAAGACAAATTACAATTAACAATTGGCTCTAACAGTAAGCTTTAGAAAAGGAGAATGGGCTAACATCGTTATGATCAGTAGCCACCTTATTTGACTGCGGTAGCTTAACCCACAACTTCAGAGAAGCTATAGTACAAGTGGTATATGAAGTCCTACGGTACAAATTAAAACCCTTAGCCATACGAGCGGCACTTGGAGCACCAAGCGACGGGCCACCAGAATCCTCCGAAGAATCCTAGGAAAAGTTACGGGTGAAGCGGTCGACGACCAAGCCCAAGCCCACTACGACAGAATGGTAGTCACTGTAGAAGTAGACGGAGAAGAAGAGCTAGTCCAACAAAGCAAAGAAGAGTTAGAGCAAGGCCAAACACTGGCCGTAATATGGCACCACATATCACATAAAATATCGAGCAGCAGAGCGCTACCAGTGCTGAAAAGAATTATGCAAGATAGACGAAACAACATAAAGTTTCTCTGTATGACAGCTAACGATACTACCCACCAAGAAATTCAAAAAGCCATCAAGAAAAGCCATCAAGAAATAATCAAGAATTATCCCCAACAGCGACAGGATTACCCTCCACAGAGGGTAGTCAGAGCTATCTTCAACCACAACATCGACCAGAAGAAAGACCGAGACAACAAGATCCACGTCAGCTACAGCCCTTCCATCAAAGCCAATATTCAGAGAGACCACCTCAACAAAACCAACGCCAGGAGCCGACCAGCGAGTTCAGCCACCCGAGGCCAGGTCAGCCCTGGACCTGCACCACCGACCGAGGCCAAGCAGGGGACACAGGGTACAGCCCGGTCAGGGCCTCCCGATCCTCGTCTCAGGCAAGCTATATGACAAATTACGACCAAAAGCTGGAAAAGACGGGTCTTCCGTGCCGAAAGAGATTAGGGCTGACGGAGGGCGAGCGGATAATGGAATTCTACAGGCGCAGGCCTGTTCATTCGACGGTCGCATTACTGGAATAATATCTACGCCCTTGATGTGGATGGAAGACCCTACCTAGTGGACACCGGAGCAGAGGTGTCAATGACCCGCAAAAGCCTTAAAATTATCGGACACCTCGGAGTACAGTTTGCAAACGGTGAGATCAGTACAATGTCATACGGAATATGGAAAGGTGCAGTATGGTTATTAGGACCTAATGATCTGTTAACCATCGAAGATCTAAGAGAATTGAATAAACCAAAGAAACAAAGAAGACCCATAAAGAAAAAACTAAAACTGTTACAAGCCAGATTAATCAAGCTCAGCAGTATACCTGAAGAAACCTCAACAACATGGTATAAACCAGTGGATGTTCCCGTAGTAACGGAAGAAAAGATCAATGAAAGTGATTTCGGGTGTGAGAGAGAGAGAATGATGGCCAGAGGCTGGGACACTGTGTGGTGGTGTGTGTGTGTGTGTGTGGTGTGTGTGTGTGTGTGTGTGTGTGCGTATGAGTGAGAGAGAGTGGGTGTGTGTGTGAGCTGCGTGGCGTGCCCGTGTGTGTCGTGCACTGTGAGCTAAACCGAGCCGATTCTCCTCCAGCCAAGCAGATTTCTATTCTTGCTCTGCACAAATTAGCTGCAGCCCACATACACACATGGCTGTCCAACACCAGACTGTGTGTGTGTGTGTGTGTGTGTGTGTGTGTGTGTGTGTGTGTGTGTGTGTGTGTGTGTGTGTGTGTGTGTGTGTGTGTGTGTGCGAGGATGGGAGGAAGACAGAAGGACTAGGGCTTGAGCGATGGATAACAAATGGGGAGCCGCGTACAAAGTCTCTGTAGGTTGGCTGAGGTGCTAGATGGTCAGTGCAGCAGAGTTCAGTCTCTCCAATAATGGCCCGATATATAAGGCCTGCTGGGGGTTAAAGGGGGAGTGGGTGGGAGAGGGTGGGAGAGTGGGGGAGAGTAGCGGTCATGTTCTCCAGGTCTTTACCCCTGTGCTCACCAGGTTCTCTCTCTCTCTCTGGCTCTCTCTGTCTTTTGCTCTCTCTCCCTCCATGCCCCTCTCTCTCTCTCTCTCTCTCTCTTTCTCTCTATGTCCCTCTCTGTCTCTCTCGATCTCTCTGTCTCTCTCTTCTCTCTCTCTCTCTCTCTCTCTCTCTCTCTGGTGTGTTGGCGGTGGTTCTGTGTCACCCCCGGACACTAGTGCCAGTCTCCCAGATGGCCTGCATGGATCCTGGCACCCCCTCCTCACCACCACCCCGCCTCCTCTTCCTCCTCCGCCTCCTCCTCCTCCTCCTCACCCCCACTCCCCCACCTCCTCCTCCTCCTCCCCACCTCTCCCCCACCCTGGCATTAACAGTGGTTCTGGTTGCCAGGTGCCGGCCAAGAGAGGGAGGATCGAAAGAGGAGAGAGAGAGAGAGACAGACAGAGAGAGAGAGAGAGAGAGAGAGAGGAGAGAGAGAGAGACAGACAGAGAGACAGAGAGGAGAGAGAGAGAGAGAGAGAGAGAGAGAGAGAGAGACAGAGAGAGAGAGCGAGGAGGAGAGAGAGAGAGAGGAGGAGGAGAGAAAGGAGGAGGAGGAGGAGGAGGAGAGAAAGATGCATGGAGGAGGAGAGGTAGAGGAAGCAGTGGATAGATGTTTACCGTCTCTTTTACAAACTGTGCTGTTGTTGACACACACACAACACCACACACACAGGCCGGCACATACCCGCTGAGAACTCTGGGTAAGCTGCGCCTCGCCCCCGGCGGCGGGATCGCCTTCCTCCTTGGACTCTCCAGCAGAATCGATGTGATATCATGGCGGAGGTGTTTTTATGAATGGAGATGCCACGGGAGGCGGATCAATCGGCCGCCGCCGCCGTGCGTCCCGGCAGCTCCCCGTCCACCGCCATCGATGAGAAACGCTAGCGCTTTCATTAAGACGTCACGACAGATAGCCTGTATTTAAACCCGCGCTGCTCTACGTACCTGCCATCCAAAGTTTCCAGATTCAAGAAGTGTATTCATCACGTACACATAGCAGGACTGTCGCCAGTTGAAATTAAAAACGCTGGGCGCATGCCCAGCCGGCAATCGTGCAACCGTACAAATATCACAAATATCACGCAGCAGGGTCTCCGACGTGGGCTAAACAAGCCCAGAACTCAACATGGTACCAACCTTAGAACCAGGCTGCCCAGGAACTGTTGGTCTGTTCTGTTAGGAGAGGGAGGAGGCGAGGAGATGAGGAGAGAGGGGGGAGGAGGAGGAGGAGGCGGAGGTGGTGGAGGAGGGAGGAGGGAGGAGGGGGAGGGGGAGGAGGAGGAGGCGGAGAAGGTGGAAGAGGGGGAGGTGGTTGTGGAGGAGGAGGAGGTGGAAGAGGAGGAGGTGGAGGGGGAGGAGGAGGTGGTGGAGGTGGTGGAGGAGGAGGGGGACAGCGATGATAGCCTGGGGTTAGGACCTACACACACACACACACACACACACACACACACACACACACACACAGAAAAGCACGCCTATAGAAGCCCACATTGAGAGGCTGAGTAACACACTTAAAAAGACAGAATTGTGTTAAAGAGCAGTAGATGTGGGAGTTGAACAAGGGCTAGACTGGCCCGTCTGTCTGTCTGTTTGCAAGCTGGTTGATCTGTCTGTCTGTCTAGGGGTTGGCCTGTCTACAGGCTGGTTGGTCTGTCTGTCTCTCTAGAGTTTCCCAAACTATGGGTCCCGACCCAAATTGGGTTGCGGACCCGTTGGGAGTGGGTCGCCAACTGGCAGAGGTAAAATCACACTAAAAGCAAGGCATCGTGTCTGTATACGTAGCCTAATACTGTTTGCGCCCTCTGGTGGGAAAATGGGCGCATAACTCCGAGTCTGGGTCTGAGTCTGGGTCTTGCGTTTGGGTCCTCCTGCACACATCGTGACAACACCTTTAAACGAAGCATCCACAACATCAGGGCAAGGCAACAGAGTTTTTCCAGTGAAAAGAAGCGAACTTTAAGAGACAATGTTTTGACAGTGGAAGAGTAAGTACAGTTAGTATATGTAACGTTACTGTGTTTTTGCATTTGTGTGCGTTTGATGCTGTGACGGGTAGTTGTTGGTAACGTTACGTTACTCTGCTAACGATCACGCCAATGTTACGTGTGTGTGGTGTGTGTGTGTGTGTCAGAAAAAAGTTGACTAGTTTTGAAGATTTGCAAAAAGTCAGAGCTAATCAAGCAGTTAATCATAACAGAATGTTTCTGTGATGTTATTAATTTGCCTGTCACAAATTCCAATTGAATTTCAATAATGATGTCAGTTTTATTATTAGCTGCTCTGAATATCAGATCAAAATTTCTGTTACTGCTGGATAAATAACATTCTCTGTGATGGATGTATTGTAGGATGAAACACTATTATTACATTTATGGGTTTGAACAAGTTTAAGTTTATTTGTCACATGCAGAGTCGGTTTACATGACATTGAAATGCTTTTTCCCATTGTTGCCTTCTCTGTCATCCGCCAGGCATTCAAAGGGAACAGAGCAGCACTGAAGGCATGGGGGGGTGCGCTGTTAATTCGTGGTGCTGATGGGGGGGTGCGCTGTTAA
>PIJE02005050.1:0-21208 GCA_002895965.2 Coryphaenoides rupestris | reverse complement strand
ATAATGGATATCATATCCAGTGACTGTAGCTGTTCCTCCTGATGTTTTAATCCAAATATTATTCTTATTGGTTTATTTATGTATTTAATTGTGTGTTTTTTGTATGTTATGTTGTGGTCTTGTATGTACTCTGGGCACCATTTGAGCTCATGTTGGATTTTACAACTTACAATAATCACATTGCATCACATGCATTTGCGGGAATAAAATGAATCATAGCTCAAAAACTTTTCATGGGTCACGTTGTCCCCGACCCTGAATTGCTGGAACTCTGGTCAGATCCTACTACGCCAGTAAACGCTGGAATCGATCACCTTAGCTTGGCTGACCATCAGGTGTTCAGGAAGCTGTTGTCTGCTGTTGACACTGTTGTTTGTTTGCCGTTGAGGAAAGTGCTTCTGGTGCTGTACACTGGGGATTACGATGATCACAGAGCTGAATTGGGCCGTTTGTCACACCATGCCTCCAGAGAAAGAATTGAGGGGTGGGGTGGGGGTGGGTGGGGGGGGGGGGGGGGGGGTGCGATTTTGGTAGACTGAAAAAAACGACCAGGCAAAAATCCCTTTCCTCAGGGACGTGGTGTGGCATGCCTTTCTTCATCTGGCAATAAACAGTTGACAATATAATTGTACATTATATAATTGGTTAATTGGTTCATTTGTTAATTGGTTCATTGTGCCGTCCATTCAGCACAGAGGCCTGATTGGCCAGAAAAGAGCTGGGCGTGGTCTCAAGATTCGAGATTTCTTTATTGCCAAATGTAACAAGTACAATGGAATGCTTACTCACATAATGACATCTAAATTGAGTCTGGTGCAGTCAACCAGAAGAGAGCATCTCACTCACTATTGCACAAATTGCTCAAATTATAGCTCAAATTATAAGCTTTCAAATCTTACAGCATCCACTGGAGAACACGATCCCAATGTACATTGTATACGAATGTTGATAGTATGCAATGGAGGCATGGTGAACAAATATAAAGACTTTATTTTGATGAAGGGTCCAAAATACATGAATAGAACGAGCCGCGCTGATTCGATATCATGAGGGTTTTGCAGAGAAGTTGGACTGCGGTACCTTAGCAATACCGCAGAAGGTCAACAGGGGGCGCTGTTGTTCATTATAATTAATAGTAATCTCAACATGGCTACAACGTGCTTGACAGCAGATAAAAACAAAAGATGGCAAATAAAATCAACAGAGGGATCAAACAGCATTAAAACATGAAGGAGAAAATTCAAGAATGCTTTCCTGTAAAAAAGTGATGATGTTGCCTATCTAATTTCATTACATTGTAGGAGTTTACTCTCATACTGGGGGTTTGTGGGAGTGTTGGCTGTTGTAGTGTCTAGACTAGAGTAAGACCATGTAAATACTCATACACACATTGTAGCTGTGAATACGGTTAACCACAAATGTATTGAGTTGTCATATGTCAGTTACTACATGGATCATGTATGTCATTTTTTTTTATGGGACCAATGGGAAATCCAGAGCCAATGATGACAACAATATTTGATATATAAATTGCATGCAGTGATTTTGTGTGAAACATGCATATGAAGCAGTAGCAGTACTTCCTTTGTGAAAATAACAAGTGTGACACTTCCTCTATATGTCGCACACGCCCTGACTTACATTTCAGTCACAGTAAACCATCAGCTACAACAACTGTTGAAGTGTATCTCTTAATCTAGTGCAGCCAGCCTCCCAGATGTGGGGGTCTGACCGGTGGGTGCCCTCTGGTGGAAGGAGTGGCAGTCGAAGCATTCAAACAGCTCTGAGCAGGTGGCCAGGAATCCAGCCGGGTGAAATCTTCCATCTTTGCAAAGATCGATTGCATTTGTTCCACCTACTTCTGTCTGCAACGCATAGTGAGGACAGCTGAGAAGATCGTAGGGGTCTCTCTCCCCTCCATCCAGGACCTCTGTGCATGCAGAGTCTCTTCCATCGTGAAGGACCCCTCCCTCCCATCCCTTCCACAGACAGTTTGCCATCAGCATCAGAACCAGCTTTGCAAGGTTCTGTGACAGCTTCTTCCCCAAGCTGTCAGACTGCTAAACACACTGCTGTCCCCCCCCCCCCCTCCTCCCCCATCCACCACATAAGCACAGGGGTGGGGGGGCATATGATGTAGGGAGGGGCCCTACATCATATGCTGCCCCCCCCCCTCCCCCATCACCAAGTTCGAACTTGAACTTGATCTTGAACTAGATGGATGGAGAACAAATGTGTAGAATTGTGCAATATTCTTAATGTCATGTCCAATACCTCTCCTACATTACCTTTCAACATTATGTACAATATTTTTAATATTCTTTCTATCAGGTGCAATACGTCCCCTAACCATTGTTATTATCACGGTATTACACTTTAATTATGCCAAATTGTTTTCGCCATCTGAATATCTTATCTTGCCTATATATATATTGACTGTACATTTGTAAATCTGTTAGTTTATTTTTATTATTCTGTTGATTTCTCTATTGTTTTATTGTACTGTATTGCTATGCAACCTGGCACAAGAATTTCCTTCAGGATTAATAAAGTTCTATCTTATCTCATCTTATCTTAAATAAGTATCCTTGTTAACACAACATCCTCTTTTACCGTGTACAGTGTAGTTATGTGCGTATTTACACAATGACATAGAAGACATGAATTCAAAAGATGACAAGATTCAAGAACTTTGTCACAATACAGGATATGTATTGAAATGAAAAAGTGGCGATGCTTTGCGAATGTGCAACAGAATACTACAGATAACAGGAATTAACAAGAAGAAGAAGAAGAAAAAGAAGAAGTACCTGATTTAGACCTTTTGTGCTTTATCAATGCAAAAGTACGGCATGTTGAGGCAGAGTCAAACATAGGCTGCAACATTTGTTTGTTACATTGAATCCTGGTGCAAACACACACACACACACACACACACACATACACTTAAAATATTGAATCTTGTTTGCTCTTCATCCGCTTTGATATGCGGTGTCTGTCTAAACCTTACATGCATGAACCTCTCTGCACACCGAGCTTGGGTCACCTGGAGGCCCCCAATGGATCTTGTGTTAGGCCATGGTGCTTGCTCTGTGGGGGAAATTATAGGAAACACACGGAACACATGGACATTGGGTTCCATAAAATTGGTTTTTTTGCAACAAACATTTTGAAATAAATTCGTAGTATTAGTCATATACGTTGCGAGTAAGTTGCTAGATGTCCTCTAGGTGGCAGTGTTGTCCTTTGTTGGCTGCTGACGATGAAAAATGATGACCTTGCTGTTATTAAAACAGCAGGGTTTGTTTTAAAACAAGAATTTTAAATAATAATTCAGCAACATAATCTTTACTTTGAATGGCCACAGCAATTCATCAGGTGGGTCAGTGTCAGGGAGAGCCAGATGGAAAAGGCCAATCATTTTAATTTGCCCATGGTAACAGATATTGAATCCTAACACGACTTATGTCTATGAATGATAACGTCTTAAACACTATAGCTCATTCTGGAAAGAAGAACGGGTGCATTTTTGGTGCAAAATGAACGCTTCATTTAGTCAGCAATGTGTTGACGCGTTTGCTGACAATTGTGTTGCAATTTGTCACTTGGTGATAGCTCAGCATTCTCTGGTCTATTTAGAAACGCAATTCATGACATGGTGCAACAACCCCACTGCTGTGTGTTGGGAGCAGTGGGAGGCAGCTTGAATTGTTTACGTGTTTTAAATAGCGCGCATCCTCGACTGACTACGATGACCAAAATGTTTTAAAACCGTACAGCGAAAATCCCCTGCGCTCCTCCGATTCTGCGTTGGTTTCTATTTGGGCGGTTCCTGGTCTTGTCAGGACGCATCAACTGCAACGGCTGATAAGCAGAAGTGCGTCTCTTAAGCCCAGCCTCCCGAGGAGCGCCGCTGCAGGCCGCGGCTCCCGGCAGCGCTCAGCCAGCAGCAGCAGCACACGGCCCGCGGTGCGCGACGTGCACATGTGCTGGCGCGCGTCTGGATGAGGAAAAAAAAAAAAAAACCTCAAAGCGCCGAGCCGATCACGCGTCATACGGTGAGAGAGAGAGAGAGAACACAGAGAAGAGAGAGAGAGACATCGCTTCCTGAAATGATCTTCGACGTCGGCTCGTCAGGTTCTCTTTCCCTGTCGTCGCAGCAGCGTTGAGACCTGAGGCGGTTTATTTATTTTTATTTTCTTCCACCTTTATTTTCTCCCCCCCCCCCCCCCCCCCCCCCCGCAGCGCGATGATCAGCAAAGTTAAAAGCGCCCATGTCTACCCTGGTGGGGGTATGATGCCCCACCACCACCACACCAGCACCCACCACACTCGGGGAGCGGGCAGGACTGCGGCTCGGAGAGTCCTCCCGCCGCGGTTCCCGTACGGGCGGCCGGACTTCTTGGAGCTGACGCCGGAGCTCCTGCAGTACTCCACCGAGCACGCGTCGCGGCCGGTGCTGACGCTGAAGAGGGACAGCAGGCTGCCCTGGCGCACGGGATACGCAGAGTGAGTGATCGACGCGCCGCAGTACATGTGGAATGGCAAGTTTTAGAAAAAAAAATAGTCAATCGAGTCGACCGCCACCCCCTCCCCCCTCCCCCCCATCCGCATCCCCATCCCCGTCTAGAAACCGTGTCGAGTGTTTTTAGTGTGCCGCAACCTCACGCCTCAGCAGCAGCAGCAGCCCCTTGCCCGGGCATGAGCAGGAGCCAAAGTGAATGGCGAGCCTAACCTGGCCCTCTTTTCCTGTCGCCTATCAGACATCCACACAAGCCATGGTTGTGTGACGGCTTGCTTGTGATTCCAACAACGACTTTTCGGAATATACGTATTATGAAACAGAAAATGATACCTTCCTGAAAAACAAATATGCTCTATAGCTCGAGCCCACATTTCCCTGGTATTGATGATTCTCTCAATATACCCAAATATGAACACAAATGTGTGCATATGGCACATTCGTCCTTATGTTTTTCCTTATTTGTGTGAATTTGTTTCGTGTTTCTGCAAGACTATCTGTTACCTTACAATATAGATTGAACTCAAACAGTATAATACCACTTTTGTCCCGCTACAAATATAGCTAGATGCTTGTTCAATTACAGTTGGTAAATGCCTATCTCCCTGCATCCTTGTATACTTCCATAATGCAAGCGACACCAAGTAAGTTGTCCAACTAATTAATGTATTGACTAGAATTGCATTACCGTTGTCCACGTTGAACTGGAGGGCGAGGTGCCGTTCTAACTGTAAAGGAAGAGTTGGAATAAAACAGAAGCATTCAATGTGAATTCAATTGAACTCCACTGCCCCTGCCGACCAAGTAAAGAAGTGAAACGACGAGCCGCAAAAAACAGAAAGAACCGTGCTCATTAGTAAAGGTGGCTTAAGGCTCTTCAAGGAAACTTTCCTGGCTAACGGAGTCAGTGGAGACAGTGTGGGGTGGACAGAGAATGCGTGACAATCAGTTAAGCAAACAGAATGTAACATTCGCTGATTCGGCTTCAGAAATGCAACGATTTGTCTGAGGCAAGTAAAAGTGTAAAAGTTAGAAAGCCAAGTACAATGTAAGGCTTTAGGCCAGTGAGAACAAAATATTCATCAATCATAAAGAATAGTAGGCCTATGGTGAAAAGAACATTGGAACAATATTCCAATGTATTGTTTTAACATGCATGTTCTGTTCTTCTGTTCCGTCTGGAGTGATATACACAAAAGGGGTTGGTACTAAGCTGTACGGTAGGAACGGCGATGCCGCTGCCTGACAAGAGTAAGGTGGAAGCTGTCAGCTGGAGAGCTCTCACTCTCTTCTGTTGGCACCGCCTCCAATACCTGGGCCATGGATACTCACGCGGTCCTCACTCCCCCGCCCTCATCCCCTCCCTCCTCCTCCTGTAGCAGCATTCCTGAAGCTCCTTTACAGAACTTGTGTTCTCGGTGGGTGGGTCGTGTTTTAGCATAGTGCTGCTTCCAGCACATTCATCTTCAAAATCTATTTTTCTTTGTGATCTCGTTCAACATTTGTTGCACATAAGATGCGATTATAGCGTGACATTGGCTAACCGGCTAGTCCATGCGAGGACGTCACCATCCCCCGTCTTGTGAAGAATATCCCCACCAAAGTTTTCACACAGCAGGAACGCACTGATGTCACACAAACACACACACAAAGTCCGCACATAAGAACCAGGTGAGTCATGTGGATGTAAAAAATGGTGGTTCCCTGGGTAGTCCACTCAGCATCAAAATCCTCTTCTCGAGAGAGCACCCGTCACAGTACAACGCCTTCTTGGAGGAGGGCAGGAACCAGAGGAAGACAGGATAAGTTGACAGAATAAAAGTTGATCTATTGAATGTTTGCCTGGCAATGAATTTACACTTCTAGCAATTATATAGCTCGGGCATCTGAAGACACTTTGTCCAAACGGATATATAAACTAAAATTGAATACAAATATCAACTATATCGACTCATGCACAGTAAAGATCTTTATAGATACAATAACGCTATCATTGCGATTGACCCTTCCTGTAACCAGCAAGCATACCTAAGATGCTACAATCAATGCTAATCTTTTTTAAGCGCTGATGTACAAACAATAGAAGTAGGACAACTAAGTCCTAGGACTAAAGAGGGGAGGGACTCAACACTTGTTGGTAAGTGTTTATAAAATTAGGGAGAGAGAGAGCATATTGGAGAGAAGATGATAAAAACATTTGACACGTGCTGTATGATACACGTTAGACACGACACTTCCAACGATGCGAAGTCCAGCTGTGTGGCATAATGTCAGCTTTCATTCACATATTGCAGCACAATGATGTAATGCCTACCCTTGGCTTTTATGAAGCAGCGATACCTTCATACCATATATGAATGAGTAGAGAGGGTCTGCCCACACAAAAAGGATTTAGAGGATCACTCACTTTTATGAATGTCCGGCGCTGATACGGCAATGAACACAATTGCACAATATAAAAGGTTCTGTGAAGAGATCAAGTAGGCTTATTTGTTGTCGCACTTAAAATTATGCGTTCGTGAGGGATTGGATGGTTTGTAATAAAGCTGAACTTTGTTGGTTTGAATATATGTTTCCATAAATGTCTGTATCAGTCAGGCCTGTAAGTGTTTTCCGTCCGCTGGCCTTTTCAGATGAATATAGATATCCATATAATAATCAGCTTCAGTGCAGCATTGGTAAAGAGATGGAAAGGTCTACACCTCTCAAATGGGTCTAATCTCCTAAATGACCTATATGGATCCTTCACAAATCAATTTCCATAGTCCTTCAACAAATTGTTAAAATTGTGTTTTACGACACTAGAGCATATAATTATCAGAGAATAGCCTGTTATCTCGTTTGTCATTTTATCATAAAATAAACATCCAGTTACAGAATGTACTCAAATGTGAGAAAAGCATCAAGAATTAAGTGAATTTTCAATTCGTCAATTCAAGTGTATATTCATTACAAAGTTTAAGTAACACGATTTTCCTTCACATAATGTGTTTATTCTTCACTCCCTAAATGTTTGGGCTATATTCTGAACTGTCAACTGCCTTAGCACAAAGCAATTTACCACATATAATACACTATATTGTTGAACGCGGGTAGCATAGGCTGACTTCTTGTGTCTGTTCCGGAATGTTCCCAAGAACAGTGGCTATTTCTTCGGCTTCTTCAAAATAACCTGACAACAGTCGAGTACATTATAGTCGGGCTAAAACGGCTTTGCTGATGGAATCCAACAATACGACCTCGCGTCCGAGCATTACGCAATACTAGTCAATGTGACTGGCGATCATGCAGGGAGTCACTAGCATGACAAGCCAGCTGCCTCATATTAAAAAAACAACGGATACCTTATTTGCAGTGTAAATAGTTCAGATACACGCACCCTTAGCACAATTTAGTTTGGGCTGCTACGTCCACAATTTAGTAATCCATGTTAATAATTAGTTCAGATAACACGCACAACTTACAATGAAGTTTGGTCGCAGCTATATATCACACAGTTAGAACCAGACGCACTGATTATGTTTTACCTTGCCCGTTCAGTACAATTGCTGCAGATATATTATTTTTTTCCAAATTCCTCCCAGTCTTCTAGAAACAACAAACAAGTTCAAGGTAAGGCAGAGAAAAAATTGTTAATTTTTCCTTACGATTTTTTTTTAGCAGCGTGCTGGAGTGTGGTGTGAGGAAATGACTATGCTGATGTGTGGTGCACTGGTGCTGATCGTGTGTATGTGTGGTGTGTGTGTGTGTGCAAAGTGTGATTCACGTGCACGGTGCTGGATTGTGTGTGTTGTGTCACGGTGCGATTCGTGCGCGTGCACGGTGCTGATGTTGTGTGCACGGCTGCTGAGGTGCGCGTGACAGTGCCTGATGTGTGTGTGTGCTGTGTGTGTGTGGTGCACGGTGCTTGATGTGCGCGTGCACATGCTGATTGTGTGTGTGTTGTGTGGTGTGTGTGTGTGTGCACGGTGCTGATGTGCGCGTGGCACGGTGCTGGTGGTGGGCTGTGTTGGTGTGTGTGCACAGTGCTGATGTGCGACAGTGCACTGGTGCTGAAATGTGTGTGTGAGTGTGTGTGTGTGTGAACAGTGCTGATTGCGAGTGACGGTGCTGGATGTGGTTGTGTGTGTGTGTTCTTACGGTCTGATGTGTGTGTGTGTGTGCACACAGTGCTGGATAGTGCGCGTGCACGTTCGCCGGGAAGGAGGTTTTAGTGTGATCACTGATTCAGTAGGCCTCTGGTTGCATTCCAACACAGAAAATGGTCTATACAATGTTATAAAAAACATTATAACATAAGATTAAATATCAAATGCAAGCACAATATGTGGACTGAGACATAATGTTTTTGGCTTTAAGTTAGCACAAATCAAAATTTTGTGTTACAATTTTTTAAATAGCCTCCATGCAAGTCATATTCATATTCGATTAATATCATCTGATCTGTTCTATCACAAATCAAATACAGTATGTGCTGCTTTTCAATAAAGTCACGTGTGTACTTATTCTCTCATGCTTTTCACATGCTAGTTCTGAAGCCTTTATGAGCTCAGTACATCCAGTGTCCAATGTGCTTTCTCATTCTTCTTACAGCAAACACATGTTTTTCCAAGTATTTACCCAATGACAATCAATGACTGAAGGATGCACCGCATAACCGATGAACTCAGTATTCGGTAACGTCGATGCTGTGCTCATGTACTCTAATCGACTCGTTAAACACTCGATACAACCGCACCGATTACCACTTTGGCAACGCAACGTTAAACCTGTAAATTCTTACCAGGAAATTGTAAATAAAGAGATGCAACCGAGATTGCGTTTATGGATTGTTTAATAGCAACAGAGAGTCGCTATAGAGAGTCAGAAACCGCGAATAAAACGGAGCTCCCCATCAGAAACCGCGAAATAAGGAGCCCCCCATCTAAGAACGTGAATACGGAGCATCCCCCCCATCAAAACCGCCGAATTAACGGAGAACCCCCCAATCGAGAACCGCAATCTAACGAGCCCGCCCCCCACAAGAGACGTTGATCGGAAGCCGCGTCTCACGGGAGCGTTCTATTGCGTCATCCTTGGCGCAATATCGTGGTGTCCACCAATGTCCCTAGATCAAAACACGTCCTTGTACCGAATATCCGACTGAGTATTTGATGGTTCTGATAGGTTTACATTTAATTGAAATTATTAATTATGAAATTAATAATTGAAGTTTATATTTGTTTAATTTGTCAACGTCAGGAAAGTGAGGAACATCTATTGAAAATAAAACATGTTTCAAGTCATTAGAACTGTAATGGTTGTATTAAGTATCGTGTAATCGGTATTCGGTATTCTGGCAATACCAAATGTATCAGTATTGTACTTGTATCTGCGGTCTGGAAAAAATAGTGGTTTCGGTGCATCTAACATTTTGACAATGTTAACAATTGAGCCGTTGCACTGTAGGGGTCACTTAATCGTACTTTAAATTATATATACTATATATTAGGGATTTGTGGAAAACTGGACAAGGGGCTTGGAAAATGTGATAAAAAAATTGAATTTCATGTGTCAATGTCAATTGTCACTGAATATTGTTGTTTTTAATAAGCGGACTATGTGCCATATTCAGTTATTTCATATTGTAAAAACAATAAAACAATGAGATTCACAAATTGAATGGGTGGTGAGCTTGGGTGGGGGAATGCCTACAGAATCTTGTCCGCTGTCGTGCTGTGCAGCAAACGCGTTAGAAAGGCACTATTGCGACTTACAAAAAGAACGTGACTTGAGTTTCCGAGCAGAGTAGAATGTTCATATAGTATTTCACCTGTTTTCTCCAAATTATAGTCGTTTTTAGTATAGAGCAACATTTTTTCAACCTTGCACCTGTGGTCCCAAAGAATCCGCTCCCCTTGCCCTTGGATCTTGACACTTTATCAATAGTCCTATTGATCAGTAGCAGAGTGCAGGCTAAGTCCCTGCAATTAGGTCTTTGTAATCCGATGTGAAATGCTTGGTTTACTGGTTGAGAATAAACTTTGACATGTCTGCAAGTCACCAATGCATTTTTCTTGAGATGCTAAAGTGTGTATGTTTGTCAATTGACATATCATAATTATCGTGTAGCACAATATCTGCACAGTCGTTAACAAATAAAATTACATGCCAAATGTACAGACATAAATCAAATGTCTAAGATTCTGAGAAATGGTAATCATCACGACAGACAGGATAGTCAGTAAATGAAAAGTGGCGAATGCCGCATGCTGAATGTGAAAGAACAAAATACAATACTTTACAGTCTCTTTGGAATATGATCAGATTGTCATATTTATATTAATTATAATAATAAAAGTTAAAATAATAAAACTAAAAGTAAAAAAGTAAACACTGAACCTATAGGCTAACACTTTTAACGCAGCACTGTCTCTCCAAGGGTTCTTGTCCATGGTCCCACGTTGATCTGCGCTGTCCTTTTTCCACCGAGGCGACGTAACCCTATTAAATGGCATGTTCCCCCATCTACGTGTAGAGCTACTTTCACGTAGTCCTCACAGGGGAATTGGAAGTGGTTCCTGCCTAGCTGATCTCTAAGCCACAGTGGAGATTAGCGTTCTGGCCGGTGGCTTTTAGTGAAATACTGCGCCATCCACATGTAAGGTGACGTTGTGAGAGCGATGCATTACTGTACAGCCATTATTCCACGGACAGGGGCTAAAATAATGAACACACTTCATCCTTCAGTAAGTTTCCCTATGGGGGCTGACTGCTTCTGCCTACATTCACTCCATTCTCTGAGCTATCTTCTGTCTGGTCTTCTGATAGTCTGCATTCTCTCCTTCGGTAGCTTTCAGGCTGTCCATACACGCTCTCTACATCTTTCTCAAACGCTCTCAATGCCCTTCTCAAATTTGATTTCTATACCCTCTCCTTGCTTCTCTTCCTTTGTTTCATGTTCATACCGTGGAAAGTGCGTCAGCGGATCCAACTGAAACGAACGTTTGTTTCGTGAGGTGGTGTAATTACTCGGGTATACAAACGTTTCAATACGGTTGCGATTCTAAGCAATGATTGAATTTTGACATCCATCAATCGAGTTCCCCATTTAGTAGCCTCTTCTATGACGAGATATAATTGTGATCAAACCACATATTCAGAATAATGTTTAAAAATTAACGAATGTCACAAATATGAAACAAACCTTATTGAGCTTGATGGGTGAGGTCTAAATTTTACAAATGGCAATTAGTTAATAAGATGTAAAATATATATACGTACATCAGATAGATACAAAATATAGCCTATATAAAATAACGTGCATATATAGACCTGCACATGGCTATTTGTGCTTTGGATCGAAGATTCCACAACTTGAATCATCACAAAACATCCAGGATGTGCCGTGAATTGGCCCAGAGTAATGTGCAACAGAACAAATAGAATGACCAAAGATGGTGATTTTAATTGGTCGTTTACCTTTCCCTTCTCTCCCCATCCCTTCTGTGTGTGTCCTCCAGGGTGATCAACGCGAGCAATGAGCATGCTGAACGAGGACCAGCATCGCTGCGAACATCTACGTCAAGAACCCACGTGAGAAGCACGAAAATCACCCCCTTCAGAGACAACGGGGTGAAGGGCACCAGTAAGCCTCGCAACACACCTCATGGGGCGACACTGGGTTCCGACTCAGAGAGCCCTGTTTTAGGGTCTTTACACGTCAATAAGTTATCCACTGCTTCATACGTGGGGGGGGCAAAGATCCGGTTCTGCAACATTAACCTGTATTCCCGCAGAAACAATTCTGCCAGAAGTATGGACCTTTTGGTATGTAATCTTTCCCAAACACGAATATGAAGTAGTACTCTTTTTATATAGAAATGTCGGCCATGAATTTCTAGACTATCGGTAATAACCAGCAAGGGAGTACCGACAACCTAGGTTAATTCATGGACCGGCACCAGAAATACTAAGTGTTAAATTGCCTTTTTTCTCCCTGGAAAGCCATTTCCTGTAGCTATCGCCCATGCCACAATAACGAATAGACATCTTTAATAGCCCAATTAAACCAAACCTAAAGGGTTAAATCAAATTAAAACAAAGTGTAGTTTCCTAAAAGCGTCTAAAATGGAACTGTAAAGTATTCAATTTAAGATCGGTTCACGTTTGTCAGGCGCTTACGGTCATCATGGTGCTGCGTTCGTGAGGCCGGGTCTTATTCATCGATTATTTCAATAGGCCTACCTGTGTTAATGACATATACTGGTATAATAGCCCATGATGTATGAATTGGAGCTCGTGCCCCGATGAAATTATTGAACTCACGCACACTCGCCGTCGCTCATTCTTGTTATCATGTCAGTCCGATCTCCAGTAAAGAAACCACATCCACCACATTATTATCTTACCTGGATGTCTAACTTTTGCCTTTAAGCCATGAGATTGAGCCAACATTCACAACACGAACGCATGCTCAACTCATAAATCGATCATATCCACCATCTACTGCACTGACATGGTGCAGCAGCAGGTGAAACTTGAAGGAGGAGGCCACGGAGCAGCAGGCAGAGGAGCAGGGAGAGGAGCAGGGAGAGGAGCAGGCAGAGGAGCAGCCAGACAGAGGAGCAGGGAGAGGAGCAGGCAGAGGAGCAGCCAGACAGAGGAGCAGGCAGAGGAGCAGCCAGACAGAGGAGCAAGGAGAGGAGCAGCCAGACAGAGGAGCAGGGAGAGGAGCAGCCAGACAGAGGAGCAGCCAGACAGAGGAGCAGGGAGAGGAGCAGGCGTGTGACAGGAAAGCTGAGAAGGTTATGTTTCTCCTCTGATGTTTTTCCAGCTGAGGTGTGTGTGAGGTGCACTATGTTGATGTACACGTGCGCGGTGCTGGTCTGCACGGCACTAATGTGCACAGTGCTGATGTGGACGGAACAGCTCTGTGCATTACTTGACTTAACAACTGCTCATTACCAGTTATTGCTTAAATTGGAAAGCTTTTTGCACAGAGTTCCTACAATTCTGGGCCTAAATATATAATCGTGTTAAAGGTATACAGAGAAACATTCTATGGCCCTTCAAATGTTTCCAGATTTTTATGTGGATACTTTTCTATCTTAAAGTGTGTTTAAGCTCTGAGCTCTTGATACAAGGACAATGATTACAAACAATTAAAAGGGCACATTTACAAGTACTACTCTCAAGAATATAGGACTATATAGCCAAAATACATACTCAAAAAACCTACCAAGCGTACCTTTAATGCCTCAACCAATTAGTTGTAATCATCTCTCTCCTTATGTCTAGTCCAGCCAGGTTGTTGAGTTAGCAGTGGAGGGGAGAGAGTGGGGGGCAGGTTGTAGACTAGCCGTCCTAAGCCTGTTATGATGAAGGTGTTTTATCATCCACACAAACAAGACGTTAAACACCCTGCGGTGAAGAAGGTGTTCACCGGTAGAGATGGAACGAGCGGGAAGTGGCTGACGTCGTGTAATTACCGTCAGCCTTGGTTTTGTTATTTGTGCCTGGCCTTCAGCAAGGCAACTGACAAGACATTTCCGTGACGGGAATGTCAGACTGCAGACGTGTGCGTCAGAGAACAGAAGAGCATGAAAACACGGCACCATTTTTTTTTGCCAAAGCTTATTATTTGAACTGCTTAAAAGCTGACATCAACAACCTGACAGAAGAGAGCTGACAGCGCGCAGAGATCAGGTCGGGAAGAGACGTCGGGTTTTGGAATGGATAGTGGAGGTTGTCAAAGTTATAGGGAGGGGCCTAATGCTTCAGATGGGAAAACATGATGTGTGTTTGAAAGAGCATCTCAGTAATGTGATTGAGAGGAGCTGACAATTGCATGTGGCAACAGGATCAAGAGGTAGAGGTTCCCTCATCCCACTACTGTTTAAAACGACAACAAAATGTCAACTCTGATTGATACAATCCAGAACTGAGGAAAAACATCTTCAGGAAAACATCTCCAAAAGTGGAATGTTTTCCGTGTGGCTGGATACAATGTAGGACATACTGGCGCAAGACCAATGCTCAGGCATTTTGAGGTAATGTGAGGCTTGTCTCAGTGGTCCTGTGCAGCACGTCCACTGGACAGTCCTTCGTCACGTTGGTAACAGAGGATTTGAAACGGCACCCAATGCCACAGATGGACCTTCAAAGGTGGCAGGGGGTCCTAAATTTCTGTTCCCACTCAATGACTGCAGCAGCCATCATCAGGGTGTCCTATCAGAAAACCTGAACTTGTGGGAGAAGAAGAGACATGACAAGAGACACAGCATATCGCTCCAATTGGAGAGACTTGTTGGCGGGCAAGCCACGATGCCCTGAAGAAAATAATTGGATCATTTGGAAAGCTTCACGACTGTCCGTACATTGATGTGCTGTCCGCTATCTGCACACCCACACAGAAACAGGAGACAGTGAAAGGAAATGTATGCACTGTAGATTACTTAGGAAAGCCTATTAATAAGATAATCACTTCCAAGTTTCCAAGCTTTTATTCTATTAGAGCTTTTTTCTTTTTTTGCCGCCCTCTACTTTTGGAATAGGGCTCTTGCAAGGGACGAAGGTAATGCGACATTGCTCTCAACTGTCAAAGTACCTACAGACAGGAGGGATAGACATCCTCGTGCCCATTGGATGCTCATGTCTGCACAAGATGCTCTCAAACAGATGCCAAAAGATTTCCAGGCAGTCCAGGATGCTGCTGACGACCTTGTGAAATGGGCACATTTTTAAATCCGAGGTGCAGGCATGAGGAGACAGCCATGGAAGTGAATGCTGAAAAATGATTATGTTTGACTTTTTGATTCTTCCTTTTCTCATGTTACTGTAAGTTATGGTTAAGTAACGATAATGGACAGACCATCTAATTGTATTGTTTATTTATGTTTTGAGAAAGGGAAGGCAAAATAAGAATTTTCTTTCTCCCTTTTCAGTCATGGAATGTACAAACAGAGATGTGTTTTGATTATTAATCACTTTTTTCTTTTCTATTTTTTGGAGTTGTACATGACCATGAGCGGAATAAATAAAAATGAAATGAAATTAAATTAAATTAAATGTCGGGAGAGAAGATCCTCAGGTGAGACCATGATTGATACAGAGAGAGCCTATGCGGTACAAGGTCCATAACCAATTCTTGATTACAGCGATTGAGGCCATGGGCCAAAGATTTCCGACACATGACAATCTTTACGTGGATTTGTCATTTCTGGATCCCAGAAATGTCCCCCTGATCTGAATTCTAGAGAATTGCAGGGCAGCGGTGGACAACCTGCAGTTGGAGCTGAAAAGGCCAGTGGGTCAAGCTGAAAGAATCACCATTGGATGATTTATGTTTTATGTTTTCACTGTACAGCAATTTGGTCATCCAGTGGTTGTTTTAAATGTGCTATATAAATAAACTTGGTTTGATTTGATTTGATGAATATGCGAGCAGAAAAGTGGAGGATATCCCCAATGGAAAACAAGAGCACATGGAAAGCTTCAACAAAAGCCGTGGCTCCTGCAAAGAGTACCCAATGTGCTGCTATCAAACTCTCCAGAGATTCAACATGCTCACAGATGCATGTCACCTGCTTGGACTTTCTGACACTTTCAATAACCCAGGTGGCCTGGGAACGATCATTTTCAACCCTAAAACACATGAAAACAGACTGAGGAGCTGCCTGTCTACCGGCAAATTGGCTGCCTTCATGTTGATGACCACTGAAAAGACCTTGTGAGTACGGACATAGTAATCTCACTGTAATTGACAGAGTTGCAGAGAAGAGCGGGCTACTGGGGAGGAAATTGCTATTATAGTAAGGTGAGATAAAAAAATCAATACTATTTCGATTATAAAATCATTCATAATAATGTCGCTGCTTTTTAGATGGAAGATAATCAGATCATGTGATTCATTGTGATTTGTGTGGTTCATTATCGATTGCTGTTGAGGGAGTGAGTTCAGAGGGCCATGCAGCCTTTTGCACTAAGTTAAGTATACAATACATGCAACTATCTCTCTACATTGTTCTAGATTAAAGATATCAGCACTGTGATCATTTTACTCAATCAATTCTCATTGACTACCGTCGGTCTATTTATTTTCTGACACATATAACATAACACATATAAACATAAAACACATCACACATATCTCAAACTTTTAACAGATTGTGTGTGCTTGTGTGCATGATATGTGTTTATATGTGTGCGCGACTGCGTGCGTACAAAAAATACGTTTTGTGTGTGTATGTGTGCGTGTATGTGTGTGTGCTTGTTGTTTGTGTATGTGTGCATGGATGTGTGTGTATATGTGTGTGTACAAGACATAAGTTGTTACTCTGTTTTAATCACACACACATATAAGTGGTAAAGCACAGTGCTTTAACAATCAGAGGAAGCAGTCTCAGCAGCAGCATTACCCACCACCTCGAGTCAGCAGAATGAGGCTACCGATCTCGATTCAGTTTGAGGAAAGCACTTCTCTCTAAAATGAGCCTTGCTCTATTTCGACGACCACGAGTGAGGTCGCCTGTAATGCTAAAAACTCGCTCAGCAAATGCTTGAGATGCTGGCATTGCCAGAAGGTCAAAGGCAAGAGGTTTTAGGGTCTGGTACACAGTAGAACCCTGTGCACTCTCTTCGTTTATGGGCTGAGAAAGCTGCTCCTTGAATTTCTATAAATGATCGTGCTTTCAGACTTTTCGGACTGGTGGAATCCGTTTTGGTGGGTTTTGCACGGAAGAAAGACGAGAGAGTTAAGAGCATAAGAGCGAATACCAAACACGAAACAGCTATCCTCAAGCACTATCAAGCCAACGTTTTAGATGACAAGATCAATGTACAGCGAACGATAGGGCCGAGGATGAGGGAGAGAGATGAGAACACTAGGAGTGATAAGTCAACCACACGGACCCATTCAGATGTGCATAATAGCAGTTTCCATACACCGACAGTCGCCCAGGGCAGGCATGCAATCACTCCGTGCACATTATCTCAGACTAGTAGAAACCAAGTTACAACATGTCCGATCCAAGAAAACGCGAGAGCAGAGTAAATCGGGTCAAGCCAGTACGTGATCGACCCATTCAGAATAGAGGAGAAGATATGGAGGTGATTAGATGTTCTAAGATGAAAGGAGCTAGAGACAGCGTAGAAGCTGAGAGACAGGGTAATAGCAGCAAGAAGAGAGCACCCGCCAGAAAGGGAGGGAAGGAAGACGAGTGAGAGAGAGTGAGAATGGCGACACGGACCACAACGCACTACCCCCCCAATGCATTCGAATGAAAACCATGTTAGAGTCGATCGAGTCACGCCACTACGATATGGATGATTGAGAGAATCCAGATGACCGAAAAGACGTATCCAATCGACGAGACGGACTGTAATACGAAATCATGAAAGGAAAAGGTATTAGCCATGAATCGAATCACAAAATAGGTAGTAACTTGTCAGAGTTATACGAATATGAAGAGCAGAACATGGGGAGATATGCTGAGAAGACAGGAAGACAACGCAGAGAGACGCTAGAGAGAAGTGAGAGAGATGAGATTGAGACTAGCTATTGAAAGAGGAAGAGTAGTAGAGGAGAGAGAATATAAGATGACTATTGATCCGATGGCATTTACCCATGACGTTCGATACACAGAAGCTGTGATAACGATTACGGGAGTATGACAGTGAATCAGCAGGCTCTTTGGAAACGACACAGTCAAAGTGTGACTGCAAATCTATATTTAAAGAATCCAGTATTACCGTGCATGCAAACGATTACGTAGAGAAGAATAGAAATTTTTACTTTCGTTGTGAGAAACGAGACAAAAATGTTAGTGGTGGACGAACGGACATTCAAAATGTAATTAATTATTTTTTCCCCATAAAGTTGTCCCCACCAATATCCAGCGATATCCATCCCCCCCCCCCCCCCCGCCCCCCCATCAGAAACGCAAATTAACGGGAGCACCTCCCCCCCCGCTGTTGCCTGTATCCGTCCTCCGCTCCCAGACATGCAAGTGACGCCCTAACAAACGTTATATGATGGCTCATGTTCAAGCACTCGGTACTGGAAGAAAAAGAAGAATAGATATCTGGACACACTTTAATTATAACTTGACAGAAAATAAAACACAATGCACCGTAATAACGGGAGAGAAACCATGTGGCTTCAAAATAGGTGGGAAGAACACAACAAACCTCAAGAGGCACCTGAAAGCGCACCACCCTGCAATTTATGCCACGGTAAGTTCGCTAGTAACTGTCAATGATAACTAGCTAATGTTAATTATCGATTAATTATCGAATAATTATCGATTGAAGCCTCCCGTTAACCTTGGCAAATGATCGCGCCAAAACTTTTAGCTATCTAGCTAACGATGAGGTAGCTAAGTTAAACTAGCTATCGATAGCTAGTTAGTAAACTCATTGCAGAATGGACTATAGGTCTAGGACAGGCCACGCATGACATTAATCAAGAAAAAATTAAATGAATATGTGATTGGTTTACATATCCTTGTCTATTTGGGCAATTGTTATTATCATTGGCACCACTTTCCACTGTCAAAACTAGCCGTCTAGCTAAATCTATTGGTTATCAGATTGCACAGCAATTCATATTGAGGATATGTGGTTGATTTTGCTCTAAGGCCAGGTAGGCATAGTAGTTGTATTGTACTATCACATCATTTGAATCAAAATCTAGACTTGATATTGTCTTATATTTTAATGATAGTACTGTTAATTAAGTATTGCCTTAAAATGATTATTTACATTTAATTAATTGGATTTCAGCTGTAGGCATATACTAGGAGATCTGTATATATCTGAGAGACTAATTGTATCCACAATTTTTTCACCTAGATCCCAGACACAACAAGAACTCAAAAACAGCAACCTGATTCAGAGAGGACAGCATCAACTATCCAAAAAGCGTTCTTCTCTTCAGCATCAAAATATAAAGCTGACTCGGCGGAACAACATACTAAAGAAGAGGCGATCGCCCAGTGGATTGGACGCACTGGCCTACCTGCCCGCTCGGTTGAGGACGAAGACTTCGTACAAATGATGGAGACCATCGATAAGAGGCTGACCATACCCAAGAAAACAACTCGCCACAGCACGCAAAATAACAATTGGGCTGGACATATGGACGAAAAAAGGGCTAACAACAGCATTCCTCGCCATTAGTGCATGCTACTTTTGCACTCAGCAGAACAAAGGGCAACACATACTGTTGAGACTTGAGCAGATCTCCCACCCACACACTGCAGAGTGTATAAAGACATGTGTCGACCGATGCACAGAGGACTGGGGAATACCAAAAGACAAAATTCTGACTGTGATAACGGATAACGGGAGCAACATGGTTGCAGCATTCAAGAATGAAGAAGATGATGAGCCCAGCTCTGAGGAGGAAGAAGCCCAGAACAGTGATGGAGAATCTGAGGAGGGTGAAGAAGAGCAAAGGTAAATTATTTTTAGTTTGCAAGCTGTTTTAGTAGCAGGCTAGATAATGTCTGTCATTGAGTTATGTTTGGTTATTTATCTCTATGGCGTTGTTGATGATGTGTGTTAATACATTGTATATTGTGATAGCATTGTGTTGCTCATGGCAATTGAATTTCCCTTGGATGATTAATAAAGTGCCTGTCTTCTCTCTATGTCTGTCTGTCTGTCTGTCTTATCTATCTAGGTACAGAGCCATAGAGAGGACCCCCTGCGTTGTACATACGCTGCAACTCGTTGTGAACATGATCCAGAAGGAACTAAGTGTCAAACGACTCCTTGACAAAGTTTGAGTACTTGTCAGGCTCTTCCGCAAGTCGTCTGTAGCAACTGAGTGACTGCTCCAGCTGTGTGGACTTACTCTGGTCAAAGACTGCTTCACTAGATGGTCCAGCTCATACCTGATGATCTCCCGCCTTCTCGAAGTGAAGGACTCAATTGTCCAGGTCGCTGATGGGATGGACTGCGACTGTCTCCTGCCGAGTGAGTGGCAGAAGCTGGCTGCTCTCAGAGACATGCTCCTCCCCTTCGCAGAGCATACCAAGATGCTACAGAGTGACACCATGTCCCTATCCCTGGTGGTGCCCGCCCTCTTGGACCTGAGTGCTCACTGTCTGGGACCTAGCTGTCCTGGCACAAAAGATGAAGGCAAACACGGACCAGCGATTCAGCTGCTTCCTTGATCCCAGTGATTCTAAGTTCTCGCCCCTCACCACTGCTGCATGCTTCCTCGATCCGACCGTTTCACCCGAAGCCCTCATTGAAAATGATGACGAACAAATTCAGGAGCTTCTGAGAAGAGCAGAAGACTACATTGCTCAAACTGTATCACCACGGGAGGAGGGTGATGCATATGAGAAGGAAGAAGAGAGAAGGGAGGCACCAGAGACAACCCCATCTTCAAAGCGACCCAGATTTAGATTCCTGTCAAAATCAAGTGCAAAGCGGCCATTTAGACCAAAGCCCTGTGTCAGGCAAGAGATACAGAAATTCAAGGAGCAGCTTTCTCAGCCCATAAACGAAGAGAGTGCTATTGACTTTTGGGCTGCACAGGGTTCTACTGTGTACCAGACCCTAAAACCTCTTGCCTTTGACCTTCTGGCAATGCCAGCATCTCAAGCATTTGCAGAGCGAGTTTTTAGCATTACAGGCGACCTCACTCGTGGTCGTCGAAATAGAGCAAGGCTCATTTTAGAGAGAAGTGTTTCG
>PIJE02005049.1:17500-21208 GCA_002895965.2 Coryphaenoides rupestris | reverse complement strand
TGCTCGGGTTAGAACGGCTTTGAAAAGGGGGTTGAGATAGAGGAAGGTGTTGGTGGAAGTGAGACGGCGGTGTATAGGAGGGTGGTTGTTAGGAGGTGGTGGTAGAGGTGGTGGAGGTGGTGTTAGAAGGTGTGTAGAGTGGTGAGGTTAGCAGAGATGTGGTAGTAGAGGAGTAGCAGTGGAGGACGGTGTGTGGTGGTTGGTGGTGGTGGAGGGTGGTGTTGTTCTGTAGTGGAGGTTGGTGGCGTTGTCACCCGCAGATAACTCTGTGATGCATGCATGCAGGCGGAGGGGATGAGTTGGAAAGGTGCTGTGTTTTACCAGCAAAGTGCTTCGGATAATGCATTCAGTGGAGGGGTGGAGTTTGCAATGGGGTGGAGGTTAGCAGACGTTGCGGGGGGTGATTAGCCAGAGGTGCGGAGTGGGCGTTGTTGTCGGTAGCGGAGGTGGTGTTGTGTTAGTAGCGGAGGTGGTGTTTACCTGCAAGTACTTGTAATGCGGGCAGGCGTTAGGGCCGGGTCCCTGGGTTTCTTCCATTAGGGAAGGCAGCTTTGGCCCATGCTGGGGCGTAATTGGCGCGCTCTGGGGGTGCGGCTTCAGCTGGGCTTAGCCCCCTGCTTGGCACGACAAGGCCTGGCACTGCTCCCCCGCCTCCACCACCACCACCCACCACACCACCACTTCCTCCACCACCACCACCTCCTCCACCACCACCCACCACCCACCAACCCTCATCCCCCTTACAGTGGTCGCGTGCTGCTGCTGAGACCAGGGCGCAGGAGCAAAAAGCCAGGCTTGGACGCGTCCACTGCAGACCCACCACCACCACCACCACCATTTCCACCACCACCACCACCACATCATCACCACCACCCCCACCACCTCCCACCCACGTCTCTTCAAAGCCTGACGGTGGTGCAAGCAAAGGCGGGAAATGGCAGCAGCTCCGTCTTGGTGGAGATTGGAGGATGGCGATGGTGTGGTGCTGCTGGTGGAGCGGTGGTGGTGGTGGTGGAGGCGCGGCGGTGGTGGTGTCGTGTTGGGGCGAGGGTGGTGGTTGTGGTTTGGGACACGGCGCCTCCCGCTGGGGGACGCTGGCGGTGGGAGTCATTGGGACCGCCAGTGTGGCTGCGCCGAGCACAGGGGATGGTGGGGGTGGTGGTGGGTTGGTTGGGGGGTCCTCCAGACAGCTGGGACACCTCCATCACCCCTCATCCTCATCGTCCGAGTCCTGCCCCCTCGCCCCCCCCCGGAAAGGGTCTTCGCTGTTTCTGCTTCCACGTGCCCTCCTCCTCTCCTCCTCCTCCTCCTCCTCCAGCCAGCATTGATGTTGCTGGCTGTGGGGAGGGAGCGATTGGGCAGAGGACGGGAGGGCGGAGAGTTGCGGTTTTTGTACTTTTGGGAAATGACTTGCACAGCGAGATCCTGCTCCTGCTCCGAGTAGAGAAGGTCAGCCGGGAGGAGGCTGCGGCATGCGTGGTCTGTTGTTGAGTTTTAATAAAAACAAAACCCCCAAAAAATGAAAAACGACGAGAAACGAAAGACGAGAAACCCCAAAACAAACAACCAGTAATTAGTATCCAGTTAACTTGGGAAAGGCGTCTCGGGCACCCAAACCAAAGTTCGTTAATGTTTGTAATTATTGAAATATGTTGCCATCTGCTTTTTTCCGGTTGATTAAATAATTGATCGAGAGATGCTTGCACTCCAGAAGGCACGGCTGCGTGGCACGCCAAAACTGCATTCATAATCGCGGTGTGTGTAGTGTGTTGTGTGTGTGCGTGCCATGTATGTTATGTGCGTGTGTTTGTGTTATGTGTGTGTGTCTGTGTGTGGTGTGTGCTGCGCGTGCATGTATTGTTGTTGTGTGTGTGTTTTGTTATGTGTTGTGTTGTTATGTGTGTGTGTGGTGTGTCTGTGTGTTGCGTGCATGTATGTTATGTCGTGTGTTTGTGTTATGTGGTGTTGTGTGTGCTTATTGTGTGTGTGTGTGTGTGTGGCGTCTGTGTCATGGCATTATGATTGTGTGTAATGTGTGTGTGTGTTATGGTGCTTGTGTGTGTGTGTTATGGGTGTGTGTGTGTGTGTTATGTTTGTGTTACGTGTTGTGTGATGTACCTTATGTGGTGTGTGTGTGTGTGTGTTATGTGTCTTGCATGTATTTTTGTATGTGTGGTTGTGTGTTATGTGTGTGTGTGTGTGTGGTGTTATGTGTGTGTCAGTATGATTATGTGTGTGTGTGTTATGCATTGCATGTTGGTATGTGTGTTGTGTGTGGGGGGGGGGGCCCAAATGCATGCATATGTCCCGATGCATCCCATCATTTGACTTATGAGTGTGGGTGACAGTCCTTGTGTGTGTGTGTGTGTGTGTGTGTGCCGCTACTTAAGTCTGTCCTGAGCGAGGGGAGGGCTACGCCCACCATATATTTAAGACACGCCCACCGTGTATTTAAGACGCACCCACTACATCTTGATGACACGCCCACCGTGTCTTAGTGGCACGCCCACCACATCTTTATGACACACCCACCACATACAGTATTTAACACACGCCCGCCATGTCATGAGGACACGCCCACCACCACCACCACCACCACCACCACACCTGAAGGGGGCTTGCTATGCTTTCCTATGTCCATAGATCTGGCCTGCTGTGTCGCCCCCCCCCCCCTATCTATACTAAAAAGTAGAGATATTTTCCTCCCTTTCCACCACCTCCTCCTGCTCCTCTCCTCCTCCTCCTCCTGCTCCTGCTCCTGCTCCTCCCCCCCGGTCTTCCTATGGCGTCCCTCCCCCCCCACCCCCCCGTGCCTCGTCTTTGGGGGGTGGAGAGTGGAGCCGAGGGCGACGGCGATTGCTCAGCGTTCGCCATCGGCCGGCTAATTTGTGCGCTCTTACGAAGTGCGAAGATGTCAAGAGGGGAGCATCAGCAGGCTTACCTTGGTGTCCCGCGAGACCATTCATCCTTTTGGCTGGTGCTGGTGCCGTCCCCCCTTGCCTGCCTGCCTCACCTGGCCCACAACCACTGCTGTTCCCTCCACACCCCACAGCCCTCACCCCCCCCCCCCCCCACTTGCGTCTATCTACTTACTGTGTGGGTCCCTGTCGACTCCCATGGTCACCATAATGGGCTGATTCCTTCTCGAGGCATTTAGTCAAATGTAAGGGAAAAGGCTTTTATGTGTGTGTGTGTGTGTGTGTGTGTGTGTGTGTGTGTGTGATGTGTCTGTGTGTGTGCTCGATTTATGTGTATGTGTGGTGTGTGGTGTGTGTGTCTTGTGTTGTTGTGTTCAATTGTATTGCTTGTGTGTTTGCGCACATTTGCATTATGTGTGTGATGCGCGCTTGTGTGTGTGTGTGTGTGTGTGTGTGTGTGTGTGTGTGTGTGTGTCGTGTGTGTGCTCGATGTGTGTGTGTGTGTGTGTGTGTGTGTGTGTGTGTTCAATGGTGTGCTTGTGTGTTTGCGCACATTTGCATATGTGTGTGCGTGCGCTTGTGTGTGTGTGTGTGTGTGTGTGTGCGTGTGTGTGTGCGTGTGCACATGCACATGACGCATTAATGCGCGTCCCTGTGTGTGTCCGTCCGTGTGTGCGTTCTCAGAGGGGGCGGCGGCGGGCGGGGGGGGGGGGGGGCAATAGCGCTTTAATTAGATGCAAAAAGGTGTTGTACGACGGTTAAACAGCCTAATTTATGTTAGTCCTCGTCT
>PIJE02005049.1:0-12500 GCA_002895965.2 Coryphaenoides rupestris | reverse complement strand
GCCGTCTTTGTGAGCTATATGAAAAGAAAATATCGTTGAAAAAAAAGAGAACAATGACTAAAAATAAAAAGTCAAATAAAAACATATACGACATTTAAACGTCTCTATTCAAAATGGTCGCTTACAGACGCGTACGTCATCCCTTTTCTATATTTCCACTCGAGACGTCGGGTCCAAATAAGAGCTAATGTTTTGTACGTCGTGTGCTAACAACAAACTTGTTGTTTCCGAAGACACATGGAGACAATCACGAGGGAGTAATTCAACGGTAAGATTATTTGTAAATACATGACATCACCAGGTCGATCTTATTTGTTTGCTTGTAAATGCAATGTGTCTTGAAGAAGAATACATGGAAACCATGACACTTTTGTCAGGTACGAGTTGTATTGTTCTTTTTTGTGACTTATGTTTAAGTATCCATTGCAGACGCGTCAATTTGTTTCCTTCAACGGATAACCAACACAATCTGTCAAGAGCCGAGGAGGACGGTACGATATGCGAGTCCGTGACGTCCAACGTTAATATTTCTGGATTTGTTTTCACGCGGAAAAATCGAAAGTCAACTTTCACTTTCACGTTTTTTTGCCGCGAAGCAACCTTACTATGAAAACAACAAAAAAAAACTACAGGAAAAAAGGAAAACAAAATCCTATATATCATAAGACAGAAATTACTTCATTTTATTTATACAAGAAAATCGAATCCCACACGCAACTCATCTCACGCATGTTGTAGAAAATAACAAAGACGAGTTCTGTGTTTGTCCGAAGGTCGGAGGTGAGAAGAATCCGTGACGTCTCCGATAGTTCGAGGGACGTCGCGACTCCAAAGTACGCCAGCGGTCCTAAAGAAAGGTCTCTCGGTGAAGTGGCCACAGGCAGACCCTCCATCCATTCCGGGGCGTACAGACAACATCAGTCACATGTATATAAAGTCTCATATATATCTTATGAGGGCTTCCGTCTAGTAATTCCCACTCACTCTTTGTACAACCCTCTGACAAACAAAGGTGAGTCCAATGTCACGGCAGTTCAATCCGCCTCAATCACACGATCCTCACGAGAAGCACCGGCTAACCCGGACGACGACGTCCTCCTGAAGACGAAATATAAATACAAGATTCACCTCGACTCCCTCCCCGAACCCAGAACCCTGAACCCTGAACCCGAGGAGGAGGAGGAGGAGGAGGAGGAAGAGGAGGAGGAGGAAGAGGAGAGGGAGCGTGAGGAGGAGGAGGAGGAAGAGGAGGAGAGGAGGAGGAGGAAGAGGAGGTTGGTGCCGGTGTTTTGTGTGCGTTATCTTTTAGCTGCTCTCGTTCCACTCGGGCATGATGCTGACGCTGTGCACGGCGTGGTACTGGTGGTGCGCGGGCGAGAGCGTGCGCGGCATTCCCCCGGCGGCGTACAGGTAGTCGTTGCCCTGCTGTAGGCCCACGCCCACGCCGGGGCCCGGAGGCTGCATGGAGCCCGGGTACATGGCGGCGGCGGCGGCGGCGGCCGTGGCGTGGTGGTGATGGTGGTGGGGGTGGCCGTGGGCGTGGGGGTGGGGGTGCGGGCCGTCGACGGCGCCCAGCGGGGGCGGCGTGATGGCGTGGCCCGCGGTCACGCCGCCCGTCAGCCGGGACACCAGCGAGCCGGCGGAGGTGAAGTGGGCGGAGAAGTGGTGCTGGTGGTGGTGGTGGTGGTGGTGGTGGTAGGGCAGCCGCTCCACGGGCTGCATGCCGGCGGCGTACGGCGACACGCCCGCCCACGCCGTGTTGCAGCCGCCGAGGTCCTCCAGGCCGGGGGGCACGCCGCCGCCGCCGCCGGCGCCGCCGGCCTCCGAGCCCTGGGAGGCGCTAGCGTACATGCAGGCCTGCCGCTGGCCGCCCGCCTCGCTGCGGTACAGGGGCCCGGCGGCGGCGGCGGCCAGGCCCAGGCCCAGGCCCAGCCCCCCCTGGGAGTAGGCCACGGGGCGGTAGTAGTGGTCCTCCTCGCTGGACGAGCCCTCCAGGTAGGCCTTCTTGTAGCTGTGCTCGCTGGAGTGGCAGTCGTCCTCCACTGTGGGGGACGGGAGACACCCGACGGGTTACTCACACACACATGACTTAAGTTACTTTACACCTTTAGTTACTTTAGTTACTTATACCTAAATCTGCTGCAGGTAAGACTCAAGAGTTGTAAATAGGGAGCCCAGAAAAGACTGCACCTGTGCTTAACAAGTGACTTTACTTTACTTAACCTCTAAGAGGACTCCTCATAGGCTCAGTCACCGTTGTGTTAACTTCGAGATGATTACTATAACCTGTAATAGGTTACTTAACCTTTAATCACTTACTTTACTGAAATCATTATAAGTTTCTTAAACCTTATGTTACATAACCCTCAAGTTACTTTACTTCATAAACTACTTTACCAGTAAGTTAAGTTACTTTCTATGACATTTTCACATTCAAAAGTAGCCAATGCATGTGCGTCTCATTATCGTCACGTACTGTACTTCAAGATTCAATTCCACAAAACTTTACGACCGCACGAAGAAACACTATATTTCTGGCACACAGCGTACTGTATGTGTAGGCTACTTAATTACACTGAAAGGAATCCAAGTACAAACGTGTGACTGCAATACACTCCCGTTCTAAAACCTATAAAAACGATGCATTTATAATAGTACTACTATTATAAATAGTAGTACTTGGCATTGTTTAGCAGATTGTATGTTCTTATCTCAGCTATTATGCAGGCAACCTAGCAATTATGAAACTCGTTCTATTAGCCTCTTAACTATGAATGCTTGAAACCTGCTCTATTCTTATCTTTATGTACCACAGTGATTCTCCTTCAACAAATGGATAAAAGCGTCTGCCAAATGCCCTAAATGTAAATGTAATATGAATACAATGCTTTTGCGTTGTCGACGGACTGAGTTGCTGGTTCGAAATCCCGTACCGTTCCTCTTGATGCAGTGGTAGTCCTGGCCGTGCTCGTGGGCCAGCGGGTACGATCCGGACTGGGGCAGCAGGTCCTGCGAGGTGCTGGTGACCCCGTTCTCCGCCCCTGACGGGCCGTACTGCCCGGGACCCCCCAGGGTGCTGGGGCTGCCATCCCTGCACCACCTCCCACCACCACACCACCACCACCGCCTCCACCACCGCCGCCACCACCGCCGCCTCCACCACCCCCACCCACTCCCACCTACCAACTGGACACACACACACACACACACACACACACACACACACACATGCACATGCACAGCCACACACACATGCAACACACACATGCACACACACACAAACACACACACACACACACACACACACACACACACACACACACACACACACACACACACACACACACACACACACACACACACACACACACACACACACACACACACACACACACACACACACACACAAACACACACACACACACACACACACACACACACACACACACACACACACACACACACACACACACACACACACACACACACACACACACACACACACACACACACACACACACACACACACACACGTTATTTAACAAGAGCTTTTTGCAATCATTTTGTATTCATACTCTATAATGATGACACCTCATCTGTTATATATACAATATATATACGCTCCAATCTTTATGACTGTTCTGCAATACTTAACACGCAGCACACAGCGCCCCCCCCCCCCCCCCCCCCCCCCCCCCCCCCACGCCCACCCCTGCAGAGAGAGTTCTAGAATATCCTCGATATTCATCTGGATGAAGAGAATCAAACTACAATATCCTTCGGCGCTATCAATCCTCAACCGGTCGAGCCACAAGACCCACACGTGTCAACGTTAGTCACGAAGGCACGACACCAAAGACACCAAATCCGGTATTATTGACCAATATTGTGAGTTGTCAACGGCGCCTTCATCCGCTGACCGAGTGAAGAAGAAGCCGCAACAATCGGGGCTAAAACTCAATGAAAATAGCAAAGAAAAAAAGCCATCGAAACTATGAATTAACGTTGAAACACGAGGAGTTTACTTCACGGGAATACTTTCTACACATGAACGTTTGGAATGTGCTCTGTGACCCACTTATGGTTCCAGGCACGCCGGGTCGAGTAACCCCTGAAAACAAGGACGACGGAACAAAAGGAGAAGAGAGAGAATGGAGAGCATCCTTCTGTGCTGTTTAATCTATTGTCACCCGAAGAGTCGAAGCTTTTTTTTTCTCGTCGTCTCTCTTGGTGCTTTGATTGGAGAGGATCCTTTTGGGGGGCCACTGAATGTATTTTTTTGCAATAACCGTTCTTTCCTTTCTGTTTTCTTGTAACCAGGAGCAGACGTGCGTATCTTACTGTACCAGGCCTTGGCGTGGAAGAACGATGGTGCGGTTTGGGGTCGCACCAAACTCGATTTATTCGATTTATTTTTTCAAAATTCAAATTTTGAATGCATTCCCTTTGTAGCTCGTATAGAGCCAGCTTGGCACGCGCTTTGCTTAATGTTTAATCTAAAGTCTCATCTGGCTTACGTAATTAAATGTAGTCGTATAGATTACTTTTAAATGACCTAATATTGGATTCATTATCATTATGAACACTATTCTCCTTTTCTTTTTGGCAATTTTACAAACTCCTATTCCAACTCCTAACTATAGTTTTGTTTTTCAGTTCAATAATTCTTCATTTAAACAACTGTTTACATGCAACTTTGCTGGCTGTTCAAAGAGGGGAGGGGTGGGGTGTGTGAGAGAGAAATAGAGAGAGAATGTGTGTGTGTGTGTGTGTGTGTGCGTGTGTTGTGTGTGTGTGTGTGTGCGTGTGGGACGTTCAAAACCAGATTTTCTGCTTTGAAAATGTGTTTCCCACACAGTATGGACGCAAACTCCATCACTCATCTGGACTGAATAAATGGGCGACCGAGAGAGAGAGAGGTCCAGAATATGGAGGGTGAGAGAGTGAGAGAGCAATTGAGTGAAAGAGAGATGGCGGAAGAGAAGGATTGCATGCTGAATTGGCAGCTGGACGAAGCTATATCACCAATCAGCTCACACACACACGCACACACACACACACACACACACACACTCTCTCTCTCTCTCTCATCACACACACACACACACACACGCACCCTATCACACACGCTCACACACACACACACACTCTCACCCTCTCACACACACACACACACACACACACACACACACACACACACACACACACACACACACACACACACACACACACACACACACACACACACACACACACACACACACACACACACACACACACACACACACACACACACACACACACACACACACACACACACACACACACACACACACACACACACACACACACACACACACACACACACACACACACCACACACACACACACACACACACACACACACACACAAGCACGCTCACACACACACACAAAACACACACACTCAACATGCAACCACACAAACACGCTCACACACACACACACAAACATACACATACACACACACACACACACACACACACACACACACACACACACACACACACACACACACACACACACAAACACTCCCACAGAACCAATACAATCATACATATAGGAGGAGTCTGTGTGCACGGTATACAGGGACTGTTGCATCGAGGAGGGAGATTTCAGAAACCCTGCCAGAGTCGTCATAAAAAGTCGGAAAGTCGTCAACGTGAAGATGGAGGCCAGCGTTCGAGGGCCACACTTACATCACTGAACACAACACTCCTAATTGGCTCTCTCGTTCCTGAACACAACACTCCTAATTGGCTCCCTCGTTCTAATCAATAAGGGACACTGCAAAGGACTCATCTGTTTAGCGACACTGTGGGGACTATAGGAGGACTCGTTTGGGAGACTCTTGGGAGACCCAGAGAGAGTCACAGCTAATACATAAACCGCGATGGACGTCTCTCGCGGAGTCAGTGAGTGAGGCCACATTTGAGTCTCCATGGGATGCGATCAGTAATTGTCGAATAAATGATTGGCCATTACAAAATTGTCATCATCATGTGACTAAAATTGTCATTGTGACGGCGTGACATCACAAGTGGTGGGAGTGTCCACCTAGATGTCTGTATGCTGACGAGATCAGACGACCCGCCTATACCAGCCCTTAGTGGACTGTACCAACTGGTAAACTGGTCTAGTTGGCATACATCTTGTGGGGGGTGGACACTCCCCCACCTGTGAGGTCACTTCGTCACAATGTCACATGGCAATTCTGAAACGGCTTGTAGTAACGGGCTAATCACGCTCACACCTGGTGCTATAATAGGGCCCCTTTAGCTTAACACAGGCAGAGATATTGTTAGATATGAACACACAGACACACACACAGACACACACACCCCTATCAGTACAGATAAATGCATCCAGCTAGGTAAGAGATAAGAGATAAGATAAGATTCTATAGGAAATTCTTGGAACCAGAAGTAAAGCAACGGTGACCTAAATGCAGGCCTTACCTCTGCATCCGAGACATCCGGTGCAGCTCCATATCATCGCTCCCGCGGAAGCCCTTGGCGAAGGGGTTGTTCTCGATCTTCAGCTGGGTGATCTGGGATGGAGGAGGACAGAGAGAGACACACCATCTCAAGTCTTCATCACCCGAAGACAGACCCGTCACCGTGTGTGTCGGCTGCCCATGCAGGCTCTGCATGTTGCCGCTGCTGTGGAAGGACTACACACTCCACACTTTCACGTGAATGTGAAAGTGCCTGTGACCGGTTGTTGCCAAATGACCTCATCCCCTTAACATTCGTCCAATCCCCCGTTGACTTGTAGCCACGTGAAATAATATATAGCCTGCCGACGGAGAACCCTGCAGACGCAGTATACAGGCCTAGTAGAAGCCAGGGGGCTCTGCTACTGCGGTAACTCTTCATATTTGATATTTGTGCGTACGGCGTATAATTTCCACGTTGGCACAAAACGATTTCCCCCCGGAGGCCGCTATCCACTCGGCTGACACTCAGACTCTCACATGATGTCACCGTCTGAGGCCAATGGCGTCTGGAGGGCCTGGTGTCGGTCCATTACCGTTACCATACATCAAAATGCGGCTCTTATTACTGCAAATCACACATTCAAGTGTATATTATATTTAACGGTTATCTGCTTGGCCTACCTAACCTAGCTTTAATGGAGGACGTTTGAGGCTGAAAACCAGTAACGAATGGGGGTCAAAAGTAAGTGACAATTATTGTAATCCTACATATTCATTTTATTTCTAAAAAAAAACTGTAATAATGCCGCAAGAAAATGTAGTAGCCTACTCAAGGTGTGTAGACCTGACCTACTCACTCTCACCTACTCTTAAGACACTTTCTTAGCTTAAATGCCATTTCCTTTAGGTCTATTCCATTCTATTCATATAGGGCCCACGGAAATGGATGCACTACAGTTTTCTGGAAATGTATTGGCCATGTTAGGTGAAGAAAACACAGGAAAAATATGGAAATAGTGATCAGACGTGATGCTTTGATTGAGTTTATTACTGTATTTTATTTAACTATAAGATCTTATCTTCCTATGCATCAGATAAAAATGAACTGTTTTCTTAATTAATGAACAATATCATCAGGAAAGCTTTACAACGTATAGGACTTGAACCCACAGCTGAAACCATAATGTGTTCTTACAGAGGAGGAGGAGAATTGAAGTCTTTAAGTTGCCACAGGTTGCCTTCACGTATGTGAGTGATTTACAAAGTTCAGCAGCCATCGGGAAATCAGAAAGCACTTAAGTCGGCCGACTTTTATTATTTAGTTTTAACTGGGAGGCCTCGTCGTCTGAGCACAAATAATTAGGCCCTGTAATGAATGTTTCCTTGAGAGAAGGCCGCTGTTTCACGCTTCCTGTGCCCATATGCGTTTTGCATTTGGATTGACTGGGGGACATAATGAGCTCCCAGTGCCTTATTCTGTCTCCCCCCTCTCCTCCCCCCCCCTACCGACGCGGTACAGCGGATGTTAACCAGACACCGCTTAGCTGTGTGTCCCCAAAGGCTTGTCGAGGCCCAAATGTGCTTCAGAAAAGTGGAAAACGTTGAACCCAAAACCCTGTACAATTTAATAAGCCAGTACTACTACGTAATAATAGTAATATTAATAACAAAAATACTACTACTACTACTACGACTACTACTACTAATAATAATAATGATAATAATGATAATAATGTGTATGTATTAGGCCTACTATTGTGATTATGATCATAATTACGAGTATAATTCTGATAATAATAATAATAATAATAATAATAATATGTATTATTATTATTATTATTATAATGTTATCATTGTTAATAGCATTATATTATTATGATTATTATTATTATTGTTGTTGTTGTGGTGTTGTTATTATTCGTATTATTCTTATTAGTATTATTATCCATACATTTAATTTATTAAAATACATTTAAAACAAACGTTATACAATGTATAAGACCTAGTCTATTGATATCCATGTTATATGTTCAGTTCTACATTCCTGTATAAAGTTATATGTCAGTAGAACCATTCTCCGCATTGTCGTGATTGCAGTGAAAACGGAACATTTGTTATTAACAACAACAACAACAACAACAACAACAACAACATATCGGCCTAAATTGGGTGTTTTAATCCAAGCCATCTTTTCATTAACATTTGGGTATTTTTGTGAGCTGTTATTTTTACAACAATCCCAAGGATGTCTTCAGGGCCATTGCATAATACTATCCTCAATCTTTAAAATAAAGCTAAGAGGGGTTGTGAGATGCAAAGCTGCACAAATTCCTGTACATACATTAATTAATTCATTCAGACATATTATTGGCTCATTACTCTATTTTCGCAGCAGTGGTCTTTGTCCTGAACTCTTTTAACGGGGCCTTACGGCTTAAATTGACTGTTAATTGTGACTGTTAATTGCGCACAATTAACACACTTTGCGCTACTAACCATTCAACGAAAGTGAGCCTAACTTCTAACTTCATGACAACGCACCTTATGGTTCTGGTAGGAGGTGACCGCGATGAAGGCCGTCTCCGGGAACACGTGGGTGCAGAAGGCCGTGTTCTTGGAGCCGAAGCCGTTGTTCTCGTCCGCCTTCACGATGTGGATCCTGGGCTGGTACTTGTGCATGGAGTTCAGAATGATCTGGAAGGATGGAGAGAGAGAGGGAGAGAGAGAGAGAGAGAGAGAGAGAGAGAGGGACAATTGTAACTTATAGGCAATAAAATGAATGTACCTTTCCCATGTCAATTACGTAAGCTCTTTACATTGACATTGAAATTAAATTGAAATTGAATTGTGGGAGACAATTCAATTTGAGAGACACATTGAATTGTCTCTCTGCCTTTTTTTCCTTTTTTTCTTTTTTTCCTTTTTGTATTTTTGTATTTTTGTATTTTCTTATATTTTGTATTTTTTACTTTTACTGTATATATTCACTTCGTTATAAGTATACTTTTTATTTACCACTCGCTTTGGTAACGTAAATGTACGTTTCCCATTCCAATAAAGCTCTTTAAATTGACATTGAAATTGAGATAGACACAGAGATAGAGATATACTGGATAGGGAGAGATAGAGGGAGATGGAGAGAGAGGAGAGAGAGAGATAGAGAGAGAGGTATAGATAGCGGGAGAGTGATAGGGAGAGATAGAGAGAGAAGAGGAGATATAGAGAGGGAGAGAGAGAGAGAGAGAGAGAGAGAGAGATAGAGAGAGAGAGAGAGAGAGAGAGAGAGAGAGAGCGAGAGAGAGAGAGCGAGAACAGATAAATGTAACTTTTTAACTTATTAATTCGTCTTATTTTAAACACACAAAAAACATTCTTGAACAGAGTGACGCTTGTAAACACGTCTTAGTTATTTGGGAGATCTAATTTTTGTTGAGTTGTTTAGGAAATTGCATTTTAATAATGTCACTTAATTTAAGAATCGCCTGAAAAGTGGCAAGACCACAGTCTAGACATTTTTAATTTTTATTTAAATGGTTTACTGTATTTCGGCTATTAAGCTCGGACAATTTTCCTAACAAGGCCTATTTAGTTTGATAACACTAATTAAGTTAAACTTGTATTTCCCCTACGGCTTCCATTGTGTTGCAGCAAACAATATTTGAAAAACAAAATATGAGAATGATGCATTTGTTGAAATTAAGACAGTAGAAACATATTTGCATTATGCCCATGTTTAAAAAGACCTATAATTGTGGATTAAATTAAATTAACTATAACTGTCGGCAGGATTATTCAGCAAATATTCTCTCATTTCGAATCACAACACATCCCTGTTGTCTAAAATGTTACCATGACGTTTATTTTATACAGAGGAAGATATCATCGATGAGGGCCCATGAAGGCTTTCATGAGACGAGACTTAAGTCTAATCAGTGTGACGTCACCCACCCCAAACTAACCTGTTTTAATTCACTTGTATTTCAAGTTAACAAACAAAAATCTTTCTTTCTGTGTAGTTCTTAACAACCCTGGTGTATCTCTTTATTTTGTCACTACAGTAACACACAAAGGTTTTCCCCCTTTAGAGCATTTATCATTTATTTATCATTTATTTCACCTAATATATATTTTTCTCATTCTATCTGGTGCCTGGAAACTTCCAGCATTTTAAAAACATGACTCCAACCGCCTCCCATGAGACTGACAAAGCGAGTGTTGGGTAAAATTAAATTGTAAAATTAATTTGTATCTTGGTGGGCTTAAAAAATAAATAATTGGACTTTGCAATTATCCAATAAAGTTAATAGGTGTAAATTTGTTATTTGGAAACTTTCACCTTTTCAAATATCCATAAAAAATACATACCAGTGAAATAACATCTCTAACATCTGACTTTCTGCCTGGAAACTTTTTATTTTTGGAAAAACTAAAAAGTGCAGCGACAAACAACAAGTCAGCAACAAGCTTTCCTTGTGATCGGTCCAGAAGCATCCGGATGAAGTCATTACATCATTCTACAACGACAACACTACTACAACACTACAACAACTAACACTACACAACACTACCACAACACTACAACAACACTACAACAACACTACAACAACACTACAACAACACTACTACAACACTACAACAACACTACAACAACACTACCACAACACTACAACAACACTACAACAACACTACTACAACACTTACCACAACCCTACAACAACACTACACAACACTACCACAACACTACAACAACACTACTACAACACTACCACAACACTACAACAACACTACAACAACACTACAACAACACTACAACAACACTACTACAACACTACAACAACACTACAACAACACTACTACAACACTACAACAACACTACTACAACACTACCACAACACTACAACAACACTACAACAACACTACCACAACACTACAACAACACTACTACAACACTACAACACTACCACAACACTACAACAACACTACAACAACACTACAACAACACTACAACAACACTACAACAACACTACCACAACACTACAACAACACTACAACAACACTACCACAACACTACCACAACACTACTACAACACTACAACACTACAACTACAACACTACTACACACCACAACACTACTACAACACTACAACAACACTACAACAACACTACCACAACACTACAACAACACTACAACAACACTACTACAACACTACACAACACTACAACAACACTACAACAACACTACAACAACACTACACAACACTACAACAACACTACAACAACACTACAACAACACTACAACAACACTACAACAACACTACAACACTACTACAACACTACTACAACACTACTACAACACACACACTACAACAACACTACAACAACACTACTACAACACTACAACAACACACTACACACTAACAACACTACAACAACACTACAACAACACTACTACAACACTACAACAACACTACAACAACACTACAACAACACTACCACAACACTACTACAACACTACCACAACACTACAACAACACTACAACAACACTACAACAACACTACAACAACACTACACAACACTACCACAACACTACAACACTACAACAACACTACACAACACTACCACAACACTACAACAACACTACAACAACACTACCACAACACTACCACAACACTACAACAACACTACCACAACACTACAACAACACTACAACAACACTACTACAACACTACCACAACACTACAACAACACTACACAACACTACAACAACACTACACAACAACACAACAACACTACAACAACACTACAATACTACAACAACACTACAACAACACTACAACAACACTACAATACTACAACAACACTACAACACTACAACAACACTACAATACTACAACAACACTACAACACTACAACAACACTACAATACTACAACAACACTACAACAACACTACAACAACACTACAATACTACAACAACACTACAACACTACAACAACACTACAATACTACAACAACACTACAA